>JAQQZX010000039.1:28273556-28285820 GCA_030068355.1 Notoglanidium maculatum
ACACACACACACACACACACACACACACACAAGGTCGTGAGGGAATGTGTGGTGAAGCATTTGTCATTTCCGCTGCAGTTCACAGGGTGAGAACGCCGCTGATGCGCATCCGTCTTCCTGCCTGTGAGCCGTTTAATGCACACTTCAACTTGATGTCCAATCCGTCTGATCCGAACGGAATGGTTCCTGAGATTCGCGTCCTTCCCAATGTGTGGAAAAGGAATCACTCACAAACTGTTTCACAGCACCTTCCTTAAATCTGCTCATTGGACGTCTGGATAGAACGAGTGCATGCGTGTTTCAGACGATGAGGAGAACGAGGCGATGTGTTCACAGGTGTGATGGAGGTCACCTTTGAAAAGGTGCTTAAATCATGACCTTCACCTCGGACATCGGACCTGGTCCATCTATGCAAAACCACCGGAGTACACATGAGTATCTGATCTGTGCTAGTATATTAATCCAAGACAACATGGTGGGAAATAAAAATGTTTATTACATCAAACGGTCGTGTCCTTGATTTTCCAAGCGCCAAGCGCCATGAGAGAGCTGCTTAACGTGCAGTTCATCACCCAATCATGAGACTTGTGACATCACCGCTAGCGTTTCTTTCTATGTTTCTTTTACTTGATATAGTGTCAAGCATCACGATGGTAAGGAATTAGCTAAGCTAGCAACATACCTTAGTAATGCTAATTATTAAACTGCGTAGTTAAGACCTGGTTAACTGAAGAAGGGAGAAGAAAAGCTAGCGGTGATTCCGCTTAATCGCATTTTTTGTTTGGTGAAGTGAGTGTTGGTGTGCAGGGTGAACGACGTGACAAAGTGTCTTTTATTGATTTTATTTATTTGTTTACTTTATGATGTTTTTTTGACTTCACGTAATCCTTCCTACTCGTAGCTCCTGATCTGGTCGGTGAGACTCGCTCTGCCGCTATGATTAAAGTGTATTATTTACGTAAACACAGAAAAGCTTTCTATGTAAAATAAGAACGTAATGTTGTTTCAGGGCTTCCACTACACACACGCTAGCAACTTCTGTCTACAATTTTATTTTTGCGTAGCAAGATGTCTGAATTGTAATTGTATCGTTTTGAAACGGTCTATAGCTAGCTCGTGTGGATAACGCTCTCGCCGGCAGTAAACTAAAGACAGGACACGCCCACAAGCAGCCATCGATTTGAGCTGAATTAATAAGTGTTAAAAGCTTGTGTCATTTATATATATTTTCTCTCTGCACATTGTATATATTTTACAGGATTTATAGGATCACGTTTTCCCTAAACGTTCCCCATGAGAGCTATGATTTGTTGTCATAGACTGATGTGTTTCCTTTTGAAACAGGAAGTCACAGTGTGTTGAAGTGCTTGAACAACCAGCAGGCTTAAAGATAGGCCACGCCCCCACCGAATCTAAACCAGCTTGATGTAGATTAGTGAACTACAGAAAATAGTGAACTTTATGAAGGGCCGGTCCAGGGGGCGGAGCTATAGCAAACTGCATCGAGGGAAACTTATCCAAGATGGCTGCCCATAACATTCAAGCATTTGGTTATGAGACAAAGTTTGTTTGAAATTCACAAAAGCCATTAGGTTTCGCAGCAACGTTAATTTGGCAAATTGCGTATTTTGATTTCTGCTCCTTTAAGGATGACTAAAAAAAAAGGCCGTTTTGTCTAGTGTAAACATCAGCCTGGTTACAAACGACGCCCCGCGATGTGATTACGGCTGTAAAATGTATAATACGGCTCCAGGAGGAGAAACACGAGCTGTCCACCATTAAGCTAATGCATTTGGGCCTGATTTCATTCCCTGCTTTGACGGAGGGATGGAGGGTGGGCTATTAGTGGATGAAGATGACTCTGAATGCCACAAACTGCCATCAGGCTCGAGACCGAGGCACCCGGCCGGATGTGTGGCTTCAAACTCGATGGATGTGTGTGCGGCGACGCCCATAACTCCGCCGTCCACTTCGCTTTTATTGCAGCGAGTTGAAAGTCTCATTAGTTCCGTTTAATGAAGGCACAAAATCACTGTTACGTTTACCGTTTTTAACTCTGATTCATTGCTTCATTTTGGAGAAAACTGTGTGTGTGATGTTCCTCATAAGGATTCTTCCCACTCTCCTCCCCTCTCTCAGTCTGTCCACTCCTCTTTTCCCGCAGAGATCGATTCTGCGTCGTGCCCTGGCATTAAGGATGCTGAGGCTCACTGACACACACACACACACTTTAATAAATAGACAAACAAATTACAGCCAGAAAAGCACACCAACAACACTATTGCGCCCAGAAGCTGAGGTGAATCTGAATCTAACAAGAGAGTT
Source organism: Notoglanidium maculatum (assembly GCA_030068355.1). Taxonomy (NCBI): domain Eukaryota; kingdom Metazoa; phylum Chordata; class Actinopteri; order Siluriformes; family Auchenoglanididae; genus Notoglanidium; species Notoglanidium maculatum. Next base: position 28,275,882 of record JAQQZX010000039.1, read on the forward strand.
TTATGATAAAGACGCCTCATAGTCGACTGAACTTCATTCCATTTAGGCCTGATTTAAAAATTAGTTATTCGATTAATAATAATATACTAGTGTTTCCACGGTACGTACAGAAATAAACAAGTTTCACAAGGTAACAAAGAGAATTAGCATGTTTTATTCTGTAAAAAAAGGAAAGATTAGCAAAATGTATATCACAAATGACGACTAATAGCACGGGCTGTACTGAGAACAGTGATGAATTAGCACTACAGAAATTGTAACGGTAGAAAATCAGCATAATTTCCAGCATAAACAATGAGAGTTAGCATGGTTTATACAACAAACGAATATGTTTCAAACCTTTAGCATGTTTCAAAGCATGAACAACAACAATTAGCATGTTTTACATGTACACAAAGTAAAAAATAGATCTTTAGCATGTTGAATGTTTTAAAAATGGTTAGCATGAGTAGTTTATACAATGAAAAATGATGATTTACCATCAACAGAGAGTTACTAGATTTTATACAGTAAAAATGGAAGCTTGAAATGTTGTATGCTGTAAAGCTGGAAGATTAGCATGGTTTGCGCTGTGAATAGTGAGAATTAGCTTGGCTTATATTATGTAAATTAGCATGTTTTTCATTGTAAAAGTGGATCATTAGCATATTTTACAGCGTGAAGAGGGAGAATTAGCATGGTGTACACGTTACACAGAAAAAACACCTGGTGAAAATGTGAACTAGCATGTTTTACTATGGGCAGGGAGAGAGAAGGTTCGCTTGTAAAAAGGCAAACTAGCATGCTTTACCATATGAGCAATAAGAATTAGCATGGTTTATACAGTAAGGAAAAAAATATTAGCAGATTTCAATCCTGGACAGACCGAGAGAGGATTAACATGAGCTACAAAGTGGAAAACAGAGGAGTTAGCATGCTTTATACAGTAAAATGGAAGCATTAGGCTAATTTCAGCATAGACACAAAGAATTAGCATTGTGTGCACAGAAAGTATTAGTGTGAAAATGTGAATTGAATGCTTTACTAAATGAGGATTAACATGATCTGTGCAGTAATGAAGGATGAACTAGCATGGTTCATGCTGTGAATTGTGAATATTAGCATATTTTATTAGCCTCAGGATTAAAATTGTCTGCCAGTTGAGGAAAATCCAACCAAGTGTGATGTTGGATTTATTTATTTTTTATTAATGAAGATGCTAATCGAGTACACACCCATGCTAATCTGTTATTTTGGATCTGAAATGGTGACCGGGTTAGTGTTTCTTTCTGGAGTGATTACTGCATTTGTCCTTCTGACACACACACACTCATCGTGTCAATCCCATATCACACGTGGGAAATTGGTTAGCGTCTCCTGTCGCTAGCTGAGAATGGAGTGTCAAGGATGTGACAGGAGTCACAAGCAGATAAATGTAGAAGTTTGTTTCTTTTTTAAGAGTTCGTTCTCCTCAAAACTTCAACACCAGTAAAACAAAACTGAGTAACATTGCCGTGTTAATGCTGACTTATGCTAGCGGTGCGTTAAGGCTAATCAGTGCTCTATTAGGCTAAACTGGGGACAAAAGAATTGAAAACATTTTGTGACAAATTATTACGGAGATTTCTTGCCTCGGAATCCTTCCTAAGAACGTGTGTATGATTCAGGCTGATGACATCATCAGGCATTATGGTCATGTGACAGTTATGTGTATATATTTACCTCAGCATCGTGTCTGAAAAAGTGGCTATTCCCTTTATAAGCAAAACTCTCTAACTAGCACACTATATAAAGAAAAAAAAGGAGTTTTGGACATGTTAACACTAAAAACAGAAGAAAAAAAAGTCTTAAATCATGGAGTTTTTTTGGGCACGTAAAATTATCAGTACTCAGTTGTAAAATTTTAATTAACCTTCATGTTATTACCTGAAAAGACATTTTTGTTTGGAGGTCCATTACTCCGGGGGTTAACTGCACGTGGCGATGTTATTAAGCAAAATACATTATTACGAGGAACGAATACTAATCCGTGTGCGAGTGTGTCGGGTTTGACGAGGTGTGAAAGTGACATTACGCTTCATCACTGCTGAAATAAAGAACAGTGCTTAGAGAACAGCTCCTTTCTAACCCTGTACCAGACGTAGCTTTCCATCAGACATCGCGATGAATTAGCGCGGTACATGTGAAGGTTTAGCGTATTGTATGTACTGATTATCTTGTCTTGTGCTGTAGCCAATGAGGATCAGCATGCTTTATACTATGAAAAATGATATTTTGGTACACAAGATGAGCAGATTACAATGTTGTGCTATATCAGCGGGAAGAATTAGCATGATTTACACATACACAGCTAGTAAACTTTACACTATAAAAATGTGAATTAGCGTTACTATATGAAGAGGTTAGCAGATGTCCTATGCGGTACAAAAAGATGAATTAGCTTGTCTTATGATGTGGATTGGGAATATTAGCATATTTAATGATTTAGAACAAATATTATGTTTTATGCTATGAACAGGGAGAATTAGGATATTTTACAGCATAAGCAAGGAGATTGAGCATGTTTTACATGTAGACCAAAAGGGATTAGCTTGTTTCACACTGTGAAATGGTGAATTAGCATGTTTTACTGCATGAAAAGAGAGAATTAGCATGTTTGAGAAAGGATTAGCATGTTCTACGAAGTAAGAAAAATGATTTAGCATGTTTTACACCATGATCAAGCAGAATTGGCATGTTTTACTGAATAAAGAGACATCAATTAGCATGTTGTACAATATAAAGGGGTAATATTAGCATATTTGACACCATAAACAGGGAGAATTAGCTTTATTCACATGAGAGCAGAAAGGCTTAGTTTGTTTTTACACTGAGAAAATGTTTTACTGTGTAGAAAGGAAGGACTAGCATATCCTACACAGTAAAACAAAATATGAATTCGCATGTTTTACAGTGTGGAAAGACAGGATTAGCGCATCTTATGCAGTAAAAAAAATTTGCATAAAAAAAGCGTAAAACTGAGCCGCAGTCCCAACTTTCAGTCGGTGTTTTGCCCTTCCTGTCACATGACCACGATGACTGCAACGCTTCCCTTGTCTCCTGATGGAATAATTTATCATTTTAAACCTAGCTTGTGTTCGCACTCTGAACATGAACGCCGGTAATAAATGAGTTTTCGACGTGCTGAGAGTCTGTAAGCGTCTCAGCAGCATCAGTTTCAATATAGGACCGTTTTAATAAATCACCTTTTAAGAAAACAATCAGTTTCAAACGAGATGTTTAGGGTCGCATTAGAAAAGCTTGTTTATATTAAATCATTTATCAAACAGTAATATAACGTCCTGAGAATCCATTATTATTTTCATTTTCTGAAAAATCAGCTAAATGTCTGTGACCGCAGCGCAGCTTGTCCTGGTGCATTATCGTTTCTATAGTAACGTAAAAACGACATAGTCCCTCGTTCCCATGATGTTTACAGCAGACTCTCCGCTTAAACAGATAAAAAACCACGTATCATCGTTGAAATGGTGAAGATGTCTGTAAAAAAACATTTGTATTTCTTGTTTATGGAAGGAGTCTCCGGCGCGAGCACTTTTCTGGCATCTTCAGGACAGGGGAGTTTATGCTGCTTGCGGTTTCTCTGTAACCATACAGGCTGTGAGGTGGTTTTTAAATCGTGTCTTCCTCTACAGTTAGCACCTCATTAGCAGTAAACATGTTTTATTGGCGTGTTTTTGGCTCTGCGTCCTCCTGCCCACTATTCCCTTTTCCAACCATCAATCCTTGGTGAGGATTAAACGCTTGGAATTTCTGGAAGATTTACCTAAATGGATCATTTTACAATAAACAGAGGTCACTCAGCACTGCGCTCACGAGGATTATTGATTTGTAAAACTGCAACCTGGTGACATAAAGGCTGAAGTATTGATAGGTTTTTTTTTTTTTTTAAAAAACAGGAGATTTGAATTCATTTACTGGGAAATAGGCTTTGTGTGCAGTGTTTTTTTAACCAGATGCAATTTAGCCAACCACAAAGTGGCGTGCTATTCAATAATGGATTTTTAAGTTGATCTTTTAAAGTGATAACCTTCTTTCACCTCAGTTATGTACATTTGCATTTTATTTCATTGGTGTGGCATGACGCTTTTATCCAAAGACAGAAATTTTGTTTCGGCACATGTTACTGTCAGTTCACGTCATTGAGCATTCAGGCCCCTTTTTAGCGATGGATGGGGAAGCAGGGTGCCAATACTTTGTGGAGTGCAACAGATAGGCTATAGTGAATAAATTTACACTTATAGAGCGACCTGTGTGGAAGACAAATGAGCAGTGAGTGTACATAATAACGTCGTCTTAGCATATTATCCAATTTACCCAAATTATAACACGGTTTAGATGCACGATTTCCTCGCCTGAAGCAATAAGGAGATATTTTCTCTTCATTCACATGATTAGTTTTTATGTTTCTCCATCAAAGCTACCGTATCCGTGGCTGTCCCTTGAGTTTGCCGTCCTCCTGTTGGTGGATTTTAGATGAATGTTGACTGTAGCTGCAGCTCTCACACTTTAAGCGCCGAGCTCAACTCATGACCAGAAAATTCTTTTACGATGTGAGATTTGTGTTTTTTTAATTTTGAGAATGGATTTTAACCAAGTGTCCAAGTGTTCTGGCTCATGAAACTGACGTTTTATGAGTTGTTACTTAACGTTGGTGTTTCTCACTATGGCAGAAGTAAAGGAGGTTGATTTAGCAATGGTGCAAAGTGGAATTACAGTATATATTAAGCTGAATGGTGACTTTTCTTAATAATTTACTAACACATCTCAAGGAAACGTTGACATTCTGGTTAGGTTTGTGTTATTTCCATCATTGCCTTGTCTGCGTGCTCGCTGTCACAGCAGGGAATTAATTAGAATACTTTTTTCTGATTCTCCTGATTCTTGAACATATGTTGAAAGCACAAATTTGTAGTTAAATGCACCAAATGTGTACAGGAACACCTCCCTGGCAGGTGCCGGATTCAAATTCACAACTTTTGGTCACTGGCCCAGAGCCGGGACTGCCTTGCTGGCTCTTTAAAGACAGGAAATCGCATTACAACCCAATTTTGTGGTTCTCAACAAGCGTCTAATTAACACCTTTAATTGAGCCGCGTCGATTTAAAGGGACTGTTTAAACCCACTAACACCTTTATTACGGAGAGAGAACATCTGGCAACCTTAACCAGACACCTGAGAGGCAGGAAATTCTGAGCTGTAAGGAATAATACGGTGAAGTGTATGGACTACTGAAGCATAAGGAATATTGGTTTGGACAAAGTACAATGAAGAGTATGGAATGCCCAAGTGTACTGAACTGAGTACTGAAGTTCACATATAATACTGAGGTGTATGAAATCCTGTGGTGTGCTGAATTCTGAGTAGTATGTAATAGTGAAATGTGCTGAATACTGAGGTGCATGGCATACTGAGAGAATAGTGAAGTGTACACAATATTAAAATGCACAGAAGACTGAAAAGTGCAGAATACTTGCAGCCTGAAGGTTTAATGGAGCTGCTTAAACACCTTCATCATGGAGATGGGAATGAATATCTGGAAAAATTGATTTTTTTTAACAGTGGTGTCTTCAGGATGCCCTCCAAAGATGTGCTTGTTTTAAATATAACACAAAATGTGCATATATATACATACATACACACACACACACACACACACACACACACACACACACACACACACACACACACAGGAAGCTGTTTGGACGAAGACCTCATTACTGCTCTCACCAGGAAAATGGACACTCAGGGCCAGATTGGCAACGTTCCCCAAAAATAAAGATCATTAACTTGCCCCGTCTCCTCGGCCTCTCCTCAGCGTTCCCCGTGTCTCTGTGAACACACAAAGACATCTTTTTGCTGACAGGGTTCAAACTGCGCATTATATTTAGAGCCGTCTTCCTCATTGACGCTCCGTGACGTGTCTCAGACGCTGACGTGTTTTAATCCTCCACTTATTAGCTTTCTGCACCGCTTTATAGCAAGACTTGTTATTGTGATTTACAGTAAAAATTATTACCGCTTTATAATGAAAATAATTACTCTTTTATTAGCAGGAAAATGTCAAGTGTATGGAATAGTGAAGTGGATATTTCATCCTGAGGTATAAGGAATGCTTAAGTGCAGGGAATACTAGAGTCTAGGAAACGCTGACAAAAATACTGAAGTGTACAGAACACTGAAATGTTTGGAACATCAAGGTGTTAATAATTAACTTTACAGAATACTGAAGAATATTGGATACTGCAGTGTAAATACAATACAGACGTGTACGGAATGCTAAAGTTTACGGAATGTTAAAGTGTACAGAATACTGAAGGGTCTAGGGAAAACTGAAGTGTACAGAATACTAAAGTGTGTGGAATGCTGATGTGTGTGGAATGCTGATGTGTGTGGAATGCTGATGTGTGTGGAATACTGAAGTGTGTGTGGAACGCTGATGTGTGTGGAATGCTGATGTGTGTGGAATACTGAAGTGTGTGTGGAACGCTGATGTGTGTGGAATGCTGAAGTGTGTGGAATGCTGACGTGTGTGTGGAACGCTGATGTGTGTGGAATGCTGATGTGTGTGGAATGCTAAAGTGTACTGAATACTGAAGGGTCTAGGGAAAACTGAAATGAATGGTTGATGTATATGGAGAACTGATGTGTACTGAATACCGAGTATAGTATACTGAAATATACAGAATATCAAGGTGTACATAATAACGTACTTACAGACTACTGAAGTGTACAGAAGACTGAAGAGTACATATGGTGTTGAGGTGTTCAGGGAATTCTGAACTGTACTGAAGAGTATGGAATACTGAAGTGTACGTAATGCTGAATAGTATGGAATACTGAAGAGTGCGTATGATACTGAAATATATGAGGAATAATGACTTGTATGGAATGCTGAGAGAGTACAGCTACTGGTAGGAAGCCATTTCTGAAAAGAACTGCGTCCTTACTGGTTTCCACTGTGTAGCATTTTACTAGAAGGAATCTCAGCAGGTAAGGACACATCTGTCCAGAAACTAGTCTGAAATAAGGATCCTGCGACCCCTGCCTGAATCTCACTGAGCACTTTTGAAGCTCTCCTGCAGTGCAATGGCATTTTTTCTATAAGGAATCTCCAAAAACAGTACTGATTGTTGAATATTGTGATATGTTATATATACAGTATATATATATATGTGAGATGTACTAATTATTGATACCTGCCTACTTGAAACACACACCCAAGGACTTATTTTTGTCTTCAATTTTCCAGGCATCAGTGACGAAGCGATGAGCTTCCAATCAGATTAGGAGGTCGACTGCTGAATCTTTGCTATCAGGTCGCGTAGCTGATGACGCATGAACACGATCTCTCCATCAGATAACAAGTTCACCCGGAGTTCAATATAATAGAGGCACACAGAGGACGCTGTGTTTTCCTTCTCGCGCCCTCCTGAGGAGTGTGTGAGTGTGTGTGAAAGAGCAAGGCACAATGTTGTACATGGGAGATCATCAGAAAGAGTTGGAGGTGTGAGACGTTTGATACACTCATCCCTGAGCGAACAGTGGAGGGAAACGTTGTGAAAGGTGAGTCAGTAACACACGTTAACCTCAGTCTATTTCCTCAGTCCACCGTTTTTCCAGGTAATCCTGTGCTCCAATACACACACTTCATAAAGCCACAGCTGAACAACTGACCCATAGAAAGCCATGGGTGCCAATACTTTAATATCTGATAAAGTAAAAAAAAAGAAATTTGTCAAATGATGGTAAAATGTTGCAAATGTTGTGCTTATACTGTGTGTTCTATAAACATATAGTGCACTAGGTAGGGTGGACAGTGACATTAGGTTGTACCCTGAGCAGTGAACAAAGTAAACAGGAAGCAGGTTGGGCTTGGATCCGGAAGCTATCAGCGGAACGCTGGAGGTGAGATGGGAACAAGATGGGAATGCTAGCTGAAAAAGCACTAATCTAGGCTTTTTGGCTAGCAGGAAGCTTACGCTACAAAGCGCATGTGATATCGCAGAGCTGCCATGTTGTGTCAGATTGAAGTGAAAGATTTTTTGATCACTGAAAATTTGCGTAAATCTTGGCTGAAGCTGGCTAGCTTCCCTCCTCTTGCTGAACAAACTAGCTGCTGTTAGAAGTGGGGGAGGGGCAGACATTACCTCAGCGCAACATAAACAGCTAACTAGCTAGCTAGTGTGCTTCTCAGGATAGAAATTAGAGTCAGTATGCTTGAATAATGCTGCTCCCCTTTGCTGAAAACACACACACACACACACACACACACACACATGCATGCCAAATGATCCCCACACATTGACAAACTCGCTCATCCTGCACAACTTTTCCTTCCTCAGTAGCTCCCATGCCAAAGCAGCCCCACACACACACACGTACACTTTATTACACACCTCGCATATTCAGACAGTGATGCATGTGTGATGCTAAACTGGTGGCTATAAGCTTCCATTATGTGTTAGCCACATTAGCCATGTAGCTCCAGAGAGATACACAGAGAGAGAGAGAGTGTAGAACACATCTCAGCTGAACTGTCCCTTAAAGTATAACTTTCAGCATCATCTTTAATCTCTTTGTCACCCAGAGGAAGTGTGTGTGTGTGTGTGTGTGTGTGTGTGTGTGTGTGTGTGTGTAATGAGGTGTGAAATTAACCCACAGAGTGCACTTTTACCTGAGGTATGTATCAACTGGTAATCAACATGTATGTGTGTATGTGTGCGTGTGTGTGTGTGTGTGTGTGTGTGTGTGTGTGTGTGTGTGTGTGTGCTATAACTCAAATTTATATTGTGCTTGTGTGTGTCAGACAGAGTGTGTGACCTGCATAGTAAGGAGGTTTACACACAATCCCTTCTTTTCTTTCTTTTTGTATTCTCTCTTCTCCTTTATCTATCTATCTATTTTCATCATTCTTTCCATTTATCTTCCTTCTGATCCATTCTCTCCTTCTCTCGTCTCTCTCATCTTCTTCTGTTTACCCGTCTCTGCCCTTCATAAATTCTTCCCCATCCTCTTTTTCTTTTCTTCTTCCTGCATGACTGTCTCCTTTTATGTTTATTTTTATTCTATCTGTCTTTCTCTCTGTCTCTTCCTTTCTTCCTCTATCGCTCTCTCGTTTCTTGCTCTCTCTTCTGTTCTTATGTTCTTTAACTCTTTATGGGAACCTCCTTTGTACTACATTTTACTGTTTTCACTTTGTCACTTGAAGAGGCAGACAGATGGATAGACAGAGAGATAGACTAATAGAGAGAGACAGAGAAACAGAGAAAGACGAACGGTGATGGAGACAAAGGGAGATGTTCCAAGACGCAGACAGACAGACAGACAACTGACAGTCTGAGAGACACAGTCGGAAACAGACAGACAGTCAGTGACATGTCTTCCATGTGAAAAGCCACATGAAGTCTGATCTCATTGTTCTCATTCATGTCACTTTGGTCCGATGTGAAAAGGTCTGATTTTTGTGTCCATACGTTCCTGGGAAAAAACTGATCTGGTTCTCCAGGAACAGGGCTGATATTATAAAATAGTTTTTTTTTGCTAAAATATTCCACACTCCTGTCCTGTTCTCACCCTCCAATCCTGTCTCAGGTGTGATTAACGTAATCAGGGACATGCGTTTGCACTGATGAGGTCTTGATTACACACACTCACACACACACACACACACACACACACACACACACACACACTGGAAAGCTCCAGAAGTCATTCTTGAAGTCTTGATGCAGCATCTGAATGAAGATTTTAAAGCACAGACACCTCACATGATTAGAAACATGACCCGACTCTGAGCAGCTAGATTATCGGGATTCTCTGAATAAATCTAGAGAGAATGGAAAAATTCCAGAAGAGATGGTGTGTGTGTGTGTGTGTGTGTGTGTGTGTGTGTGTGTGTGT
>JAQQZX010000039.1:28285920-28288420 GCA_030068355.1 Notoglanidium maculatum
TATTATTATGCTAGTGTGTTTACTATAATGCTAGATTTCGGATTAGCCTGTGTATTATTATGCTAGTGTGTTTACTATAGTGCTTTTTTAATACTGTAATGCTAGATTTCGGGTTACTCTATTTACTGGAATGTTAGTTCGTTTACTATAAACTTGCGCACATCGGTATTCAGACCTCTCAGCACTAGTGAGAATTTACCTGAGCAGTACAGGTTTGCCTAGAACAGAGGCGTGTCCCAGTTACCCACGGTTCTGACCTTGAAATTTAGCGCTTTTTTCTTCTTGTGTGATATCAGCTCGACTGAGCAGCAGGATTATGTCATTGTCTGACAGTTTACAGTTTAATTACATTTAACAGCAGAGGCTCCTTTTTCAGTCCGTATTTTCTGTCCCTGATTATTTTTCAGGTTTAAAGGTGAGTGTTTGTGTTTAAAGGCGGTGATCTAGATGCTGTGAAAAACCCCGTCTCGAACTAAAGAAAGATCCTTTTCAGGTGTGAAGTACACGCAGATCATTTTAATAGTCTAACAGAGGAGCTCAGCAGGTGCGTGACCCGACTCTGAATACCAGGAACTTTCTCCACGGAAATACTAATGTAACTTTTAGACTCTGGTCTCTGACTCTTAGTTTGCAGTCAGCTTGTTTTCTGCGCACTTACACAGTCAGTACTTGTGTTTGAGATCACGTTACTTAAACCCAAGACAGAACCTTGTACGGTTCCGTCTCAGTCGCAGGTGCTGAGCGTGCACTCGGCTGGCCGAGTTTATTTAGCTGTTCTCATCGGGAGACGTGAGCGCGCTCAGCACATGCTGGATCACACGCTGGGATATCCAGACTACAGATGTTACACAGCGTGACACTCGGCTGTTTTTTTCGGCACGAGGGTCCGAGAGTCGCAGGGCACCGACGAGAACCGAGAGCGAAAGGCACAAGACCCGATTTCTTCCTCATGCTTTGTTTACCGAGTCGTAACATTTTAACAAAACTGTCTATCTAGACTACATGACAAAAACCCTTACGCTAATGAAGATCTCTACAACAGTGTTTCCAAAGAGAACCTTTTTAAAAAGATAAGAACCTTTAATTATCCACTGACCCCTTAAAGAACATTGAAAATGTACCACATTCCAAGGGTAAATGTTAAAGTCCTGACTGGTTCTAGGCATTTAGAAGAAAACAATAACTGATAATTTCAAGTTTATGCCGCACACTTTCTCAGCGTCCGTTGGATATCTAAAGGTTCTACTTGGAACCCTTTCTCATTGGAAAACTTTTTGAGTTTGTACCATACACTCGCTCAGTTAATACACACACTCTTAGAAAAAAAGGGGTTTACCGGATAATTAAGGGGTCTCAAATTTAAAAAAAAGGTACCTGGATCCTGTTCTGAAAGGAAAACACTGTGTAAGGGTTCCAATTGACAAGAGTGTATAAAATCATAGAAAATTGAGAATGGCTCTTTAGTTCCCCCTCTGAACTCCTTAAAGTTCTGTGAAGAAGCTTACAACAGAAAGTGTTCCAAGTAGAACCATTTTAGGAAACCAAGAACCATAAATTATCCACTTAAAGAACCCTCCAAGAACCCCCTTTTTAAAAGAGTACCGAGAAGCTAAAGGTTGGCAGGTTCTGAGTATTAAGAAGAAAATAATGAGCACTAATTTGGAGGTTGTGCAGCACACTTACGCAGATAACACATGCGGTGTTAGGAAGAATAGTTCTTCAAAGGTTCTTTATGGGTTCATTGGATAATTTAGGGTTCTTAGTGTGCAAAAAACAATGTTTCTACTTGGAGGTGTTTCTGATATGAAGGCATTCTGTAAGGATCAGCTGAGGGTTTTTGGATAGCATTCTTAGTTTTACTAAAAGAGTTTTACTTGGAACTCTTTCTAACAGGGAAATATCATGGTGTGAATTCAAAGAAAATGAAGAACTGTTCTTTGGTTACCCATCTTAAAGGTTCCGTGTAACGTGTTTGGCTACCATAAAGGGCAATGAACTCTTAAAGGAAACCTTGAAGAACCAACAGCTTAACCTTTCAGGTTCTGAAGATTACGTAATAATTTGGTGTTGATGATGAAAAAATGGTGTTTCTTCTGCACACTCACTCGGGTAATGCAAGAAAAAGGGTTCTTCAGTGGTTCTTAGTAAAAATTAAGGGTTCTTCACTTTCAAAAAATGACGCAAAGGAAGTTCTGCCCTTTTCAGAAACGCTGTTAAAAACGAGAGTGCAGTTTTTCTCCTGATCAGCAGGGGGAGACACACACTGACTTATTCAGCCATGAGGAAGCTCTTCTCTCCCAGCTGCACTGAACACACACTCAGAACTCCGCTTCCTGCTGCTCAAGGTCGAGGCCGTGCATGTTCTGGCTCCCTTGCAGGGGTCGAAGGTCAGAGGTCACGGCAGCAGCAGGCGGTGGCTGTCGGCTTCCTTCTGTCTAAACAAAGCAGCAGCAGCTGCAGAAGTCAGACGGAGAGATGGAGAGCGTACAGTAACGCTTAC
>JAQQZX010000039.1:28293420-28316477 GCA_030068355.1 Notoglanidium maculatum
GGACACAAATAAGAGAGAACAGAAGAGTGGGAACAGAAGCACAGTGAAGGGAAAAAGAAGGAAGTGAGAAAAAGTGTCCTGATCAAAAAGGGTTTCAGATAGAACCTTTAATTCACTAAGGAACCATTAACAAACTCTTTTTTTTTTCCAAGAGTGGACCAAGAACCAAAAGTGATGTCAATGTTAAACTCCTGACAGGTTCTAGATTGTAAGAAGAAAATAATATGAGCAATAATTTGGGAATTTGTACCTCACACTTGAGGTAACCAGTGTAAGAGCACTTCAGAAGAACTTCACAGAGATGGGAGAACCTGCCAGAAAGGACAGCCCTCTGTCTCAAATACTCCACCAATCAGGTAGTGTGGCTAGATGGAAGCCGCCATCGATGCTACAGTCCCTATGGTGAAACATGGTGGTGGCGTCTGAAACACTGTAGCGCGTCTCCGCTACAGGGACGGGGGCTGGTCAGAACTGGTCAGAACTACTTAGATTTAATCAAAACTGGTCAGAACTGGTTAGAATTGGTGAAACATGGTGATGGCAGCATCACGCTGTGGGAGTGCGTCTCAGCTACAGGGACGGGGGGCTGGTCAGAACTACTTAGAACTAATCATAACTGGTTAGAACTGGTTAGAACTGGTTAGAACTGGTCATAAGGTCCACCTTTCAGAACGACAGCAACCTGAAGCTGTATTAGTTTTTCGGCTGTCCTTTTGAATCTTTAAAAGTTCTACATAGAACCCTACTACAGAGTGCAGAAGCAAATTACTTTAATTTTCCAGTAAACATTTAAAGTACCCTTAAAACACTCTTGAGAGGTTCTAGATATTAAGAAGAAAATGTCTGTACTGCACTCTAACTGTGTTAATACACACATTCTTAAATACGCACACTCTTTGGTTCTGCAAGCCTACACTGAGGAAGAAATAAGGGTTCTACATGAAACCTTTAGCCTTTTCTGTCACTCTTTATGGGTTCTGAATTTTTTTTTTTTACCTGAAGTTTATTTTATGCAAATTAGACAATAAGCAGTAGGAGTGAGGGATGGAGGGATGTCCCTCAACCACACTTCATTCCACAAACATGAAAAGGTTTCCAGCTCATAATGACGTGAAATTTATGACCTTGATGATGACGATTCATTTCAGCATCACAGCTGAAATCACTCACATGGTGAGCTAACAGTATCGCAGCCTAATGGAAAAAAAAGTAAAGTAAATATAGAAGAAGACATGGGATTTTCTTCGGTGTAATATGGTTTATATACGTATAACAGATTTCTAAAAATAAATCTCTCCGAGTGGATCAGTAGCAGGAGCTTGTATTTGATTTCTTTGATTCGGAAAAGTCTCCAGCACGGCCGCTGATCTCCGATTCGCGCCGATTCGTCTCGGGGATGACGCTGATTATTTTTGAAGTAATTCAGATGTTAAAGAAAAAGGGAAAGGTTTGGGGCTCGTTCACACCATCGACATTCCAGAGTGACGTGTGAGAAAACCCAGCAGTGAACACAATCAACGTTGCTACGTGCCACAAAAAAAGTTCCCCCCGCTGGAAATGATCAAGTGTAGCGCTCTGCTGCTCGTTTCCCAGACCTCAGAAAAAAACAAGTTATCTTTCCTTTTAAGCTTTTCATCACTCTGCTTAATTACAGCACGTCACACTCCATTCCCCCAAACTCCGACACGGGTTTGATGTGTCTCTGCTTCGTGTCCCCTCGACAGAACGGTCCTTCGGGACGTTTCACGCGCTCAAGTGCTAAAACACACTTTGACCCCATGTGTCACGCCGCTGAGAGAAGTGTGTATGTGTGTGGGGTGAGAAGAAATGCCTTCGAGAGATGAAGTGAGCGAGCTGGAATGACGAGAGAGCCTTTACAAAACGCAGACGCTTCAATAAATCCGAGACGGAGGAAAGATCTAATGCGGGACGGGATTAGCCGCGGCGTCACGTTTCTAATTGTTAGCTCCTAAATCTGTACGGAAGGAGTGAAATGTTTAAGTTTGAAACTTTTAAGCAGGAAATTTATAAACTATTTGTGAGACGTAGTGATGGAAGGAGTGCAGGTTCAGCCAAAAGTGAAATGTACCTTAAGTTACCTCAAAGTGATGTGGAGTTTTTGCGTTGCCAGTTTCGCTAACAATTAACGGCTAAATGGCCACGCCCTCGAGAGGTTATTTAGCGCCTCTAACACACGCATGCTGATACGCTCTCTGACTCTGTATGACACACTGCTGTCTCTAAATACGGACCAAATGAGACCTCATTAGCATCGGACCCAGGAGTGGGCGTGGCCCAGGAACGAGGGCGGAGTTATGCATTAGAAACGATTCAGATGATAATATGCGAAGTCAAAACCGTTCCCAATGAAAAGAGGAAGTAGCGAGTAAATATTACGCTTCATACCGATCCTGGATTCGGATTGGTCAGAAGGTGTCGATTAATTTTCTATAACAGCAACAAACTGCTTGAGGTGCGTGTGTGATGATTTCAACATGAAGGCTGCATGATGCTAAACTGGTGGCCTTAAGCGTCCATTACTTGTTAGCCTCATTAGCCTTGTAGCTGTGGTAGAAAACTAACTAAACGAACTTCTTGACGGCATTTGAGCAATGAAAGACCGTGGTAATTATTTTTCCATTTGTAACGCGATCCTGTTATGAAATGCGACTGATTGACAGCACTAATTAAAACACACACCCTGGACGTGTCACTGAAATTCGTTAAATTCTCCAGCATCGCTAACAGACCGAACACGTCTCCTCCATACAACTGTCTAAAAACTTCAAACACACTTGAGTCAAGCTCGGATTTTGTTCAGAAGCGATGTTTAAAAATGTTACTTTAACTCCAAGCAAGTCTACGGAGAGAGTTTGAACTCTCAGGCTCGAGAGCGTGTTGGATTAAACTGTAGATAAATACTCGCTCCTGCTCCAGGAATCTGTCATCGGAGCGCTTTAAGTGCGATGTGCGACCTGCTCGAGCAGCTCTCCAGTTATCAGCCCGAATTTGGCAACGCTGCCTTTTCATACTTTGGAAAATCTACATGTTTCCCATGAAGAGGTTTGCGCTTAAACAATCATTTCCATGTGTGAGCGCTGTGCAATGCTGAGCGATAGCAAATCGAGAAGCCAAAAAAAAAGAGCTGGTCGTGTCTGTTTCAGGAGCAAAGTGTTGCTGTAAACCATGAGAAACAATCACCGTGTCAAAAGACAGACCTCGAGTTCAAGGTGATCAATCAGGGCGTGTCCCAAACGCTAGTGTGTGATACGCGCGTCCTCATTAGAAAGAAAAAATCTCCGTGGCCTTGATGGATTATCTCATGAACTCAATTATTTATCTGGTGCTCGCAATCTTTTATCTCTTGCTCTCAGTGTATTATCTAATGACCTCGGAGTGTTATCTCATGGCCTCTATAATTTATCTCATAGCTCAAAATATTATCTCATCATGGACTCAATAAACTTACTATAAATTAATTTACTGCCTGCAGCTTTTTTTCTTGGCGCCTCTGTATTCTCTTGTGGTCTGTTTGCCTCCATATTTTATCTCTGGCCTCTCTATTATCTCATATATATTATCTCATGCCCACTTGGCCTTGATATTTTACCTTGTAGCCATAATATTTTAATCTCGTGGCGTTAAGATGTCATCTTTTGGCCTCTATGTAATAATTATCTTTTGGCTTTTGGCTTTTAACTGAAGGTCTCAATGTATTATCTCATGGCTTTCATATTTTACCTTGTAGTCTCAATGTATTATCTCATGGCTTTCATATTTTACCTTGTAGCCTCAATGTATTATCTCGTGGCCTGTATTCAGGATTTAATATTTTCTCTAATGGCATCAATTCTTTATCTCATGGTATTGATGTATCATCTTGTAGCCTTGCTATTGTATCTCATGGCCTTGCTATATTATCCTGTGGCCTCATATTGTGGAAATATATTTTATCTCAAGGCCTTGATGTGTTAAATCATGCTCTCCATATATATAACCGTATCACTTTGACATATCATCTCGTGGCCTCGATAGTTTATGTCATGGCTTTGATATTTGATCCAGCGGCCTCGATACATTATTCTGTGGATTCGTATGGTTTATAGTATCTCATGACTTTGTTATTTTTCCTTGTGGTTTGTTTCCTCTATATATTAACATGTGACTTCGAGATTTGATGTTGTTCTCACGGCCTTCACTTAATACCTCGTGGCCGCACAATATTATCTCACAACCTCGATATTTATCTCGTAGCCACAATACTTTCGCTCATGGCATCAATATATCATCTCATGGGCTTGCTATGTTATCTCCTGGCCTCGAGACATCATCTTGTGGCTTCTATATAGTAACTTGTAGCTTCAGTATACGGTATTATCTTGTGGATTTGATATTTGATCCCTTAGCCTTACTATTACATCTAATGGATTCAATATATTATCTTGTGAAGATTTTAATATAATTATGCCCTGAATGGAAGGTCACGTGCAACAGTTAGTTCAGGAACTCACATAGACCGGTAGGAATTGTGTGTATTTACCCATAATGCAACACAAGTGCTGAGAAATGGCTGCGGTTTACCAATAGGAAAACTCAAAGCGTTGTGTAAATGAATAGACAGCATTAATAACGTTTGTTTGTTGGTTCTTGGCGTCTGTCCTGCTGTTATAAATATCCCTCAGCTCTCGCTCACTCCTGTGTAATCAGTGTCTCACTGCGAACTTTCTCAACGCACAATTAAAGCCATTAAAGCGCTCGCCATTGCTGCAATTTCCCTCACTGTGAAAACAAACAGCCTCGAGCGGGCGAGCGTTCAAGACCTCCGTCCGTCTCAGAGCTCCCTGACACGTGTGATGGAAAAGGAGATCATTTTTAAAAAGTATTTCATTTTTAAATTCACCGCTGAGAGGCAGTGAAAACGAATGCAGGTGGAGAGAGCGTTAGCGATGCTTTTGGGGAGAACTGAGAGAGAGAGAGAGGAGAGAGAGAGAGGAGAGAGAGAGAGAGAGAGAGAGAGAGGAGAGAGAGAGAGAGAGAGAGAGAGGAGAGAGAGAGGCTAATCTCCATTGAACACTCAGAGAAAACATTGCACAGTAATTAGCACGTGTTTGTGTGAGGTTTGTGTATAAAGCGCATTGCTGACCGTCGTCTCGGGTCATTAGGCTTTTCAGTGACCTCGGCTCGTTAATAATGACGTTTATGATCCAGAGGAGTGATACAGAGTAATCACTCTCAGAGGAGTAATAAAAATATGTACAATGAAATATGCGTTAGTTATAATTTATCACGTGGATAAACGAATGTTTGCCTCTTTTTTCTACTTCCTGTACTGTTTATAAAAAAGTCAGACATTAGCATGTGAACGAGGAAGCTAGCAAGTAAATATGTTGGGGTTATATTAGCCTACTAGCAAAGACTAGCTGGCAAAATGGTGGCTAACCTAATCTTAATCTGCTGATCTTTTTCTGTATTTCTGGATTGCTCAGGTTACTACACCGCCTGAGTTCTGCACTATATTTAACCAGCAGGAAGCCACTTTAGCCTGTGCAGCTAAATATTTCTGTGTGTGTGAGTGTGTGTGGAGACGCTTAGCAGTTAGCGGTTAGCTGCTCTCATTAAACTGGACTGCAAAGCAACGTGACCAACATGAGCCTGTACGGTTTATTTATAATACTGAACACTGACAGTAATAACTCTCATAATTAACGCTCTCATGATACTAGTAATGATACAATCATACATTAGCATTCCATCTCAACTCTCTCATCGCATTTGATTTCCAGAACACTGTGTGTAATCATATCAGCATTTGTTTTCAATAATTCACTCATTTGAGCTTTTTCAAAGGTGTTAATGCAGAAAATATTTTAATACCATTTTTGTCCTGACAAAACAACAACAACCCAATAATCTAATATGATGAATGTAGTCTGTAGTATTGTAATAATGTAATGTTTAATATTTTCTCTTTTTCTAGAACATTCTTTTTTTTATGAAGAAAGAATTTTGACATTAATTCTCTTGGGAAAAACAAACAAACAAACAAACAAACAAACAAACAACCCAGTTTGTGTAACAGTCGCTGTGTTGCAGTTAATCTAGTGCAATTAAAATTTGTTTTTAATATTTTTATTCATGTTTTTTCCTAGCTGAACAGACGTAATGAGAACGTTATATATATACATACATGATAATGAGACCGTAAACTAGGGGTTATGGTTATCGTGAGGTGAAACCCGACTGGCTGTGTGTTTTCTGTTCTACGTCGTGATGCCCACCATCACCTCGCTGATGTCCCACAGTTTTTTAGCCACGTCCTCGTCTGTGGCTTTGGGGAGCAGCTTCTGCTCCTGGCAGTCAGCGAAACATTTCCCCCGAACCCCCTCCACGTCCGGGGAGCAGGCGAGATAAACCAGAGTCCTCGCTCCCTCCTCGGGCGATCGCAGCAGCGCCCACGAGGCCAGGCTGACGAGCGGTTTGGCCAGCAGGGGGACGTGGACGTGGCGTCCCAGGTTGGTCCTGACGATGCCGGGCGTGAGGGCGTTCACCGTCACCCCCGTGTCCTCCAGACGCCGACTGAGCTCCAGCGTGAACAGCAGGTTGGCCAGCTTGCTGCGGCTGTACGCCGCCGCTCCGTCGTAGCCGCGCTCGCTGTTCAGGTCATCGAAGTTGATCTCGCCTCGTTTGTAGAGCTTGGAGGAGACGACGACGACACGGCTGGGCGCCGAGCGCTTCAGCAGGTCCAGGAGCAGGTGCGTGAGGAGGAAGTGGCCAAGGTGGTTCACGCCGAACTGCATCTCGAAGCCGTCCTCGGTTCTAGAGTACGGACACTGGTAGACCCCGGCGTTGTTGATCAGCACGTCGAGCCTCGGCTCCTCCTAGAACAAAAACGCTTTTCATTTCAGTCATTCAACACTCGTTTCGGCGCGTTACGCTCATGAACAATTAGGTTTATGGCGAGGCTGAGACTCGCACTGGCATTTTGCAAAGTGCAGATCTGTATCAGGATCTCGTGCAGAGAACCGCCTCTGATATGGAAACATGGGCTCTACATCAACCGCATTTCTACTTGGAACCCTTTCCGACACAGGAACCTTACATTTAAACCTCTTTCACGGGTTTCCCCAGAGAGACAATCCAAAGAACATTGCCATTTCCCAGATTGAACCTATTTTCCTAAGCGTGTACTCTACTGGGGGTATTCTAAAACGTTAAATCTGGAACTTTGTGTTAAGTCTTGGGTTCCCCAAAAGATTGAACCTAGAAATCTAGAACCTTTTAAGGGGTTACATCAGAGGGACAATCCAACAAAGGTCTTAAGAGTGGACAGTTCAATCTAGAACCTTTACTAATTAATACGCCTTTACTAAACAGGGATAATCCAAAGAGTGTTCCCAGGTTCTAGAAAGAACCTATTTTCCTCAGTGAACTCTCTTAAAAACGGGGGTTAACTCTATTTCAGCAGAATGAAGGGGAATCTAGCGTGGAGCCACAACACCTCCTTCAGAAACTCTTCTACAAGTAAGACGGGTTAATATACAACTGTTGCTACCATTTATTCAATATGTAAAGTAACCAGTTACGTCATCTGGCGAGTCATACGATCCTGCAATTCAATCACTATGCAAATTAGCAAGTGACGTCATGAGGTGCCGTCACTCGCAGCATGTATTAGCTAGTTTCCCCTGAACCCGAGCTGGCTCCGATCAGAACCCGGAGCATCCGGGACACAGCAGCAGCTCCACAGGGGGAACTCTTGAGGATTTCTGCTTTATTGAACAGTGTGTGAGGTTACACGGGAGTGTTGGAGTGTTGATTATGGAGGTGACCTTGTTGATCTGCTCGCAGAAGCTGCGCACGGAGCTCACACTCGCCAGGTCCAGCAGCCTGAGCAGCAGCTCTCCGCTCCCGCTCCCGCTCCCGGTGCCGGTGCCAGTGCCGGCCTGCAGCCGGATCTCCTGCGCCGCGCTCTCGCCTCTCTCCCGGCTCCTGCACGCCATGATCACCCGCGCCTCCCTCCGCAGCAGCTCCGCCGCCGTCGCCTTCCCGATGCCGCTGTTCGCCCCGGTCACGATCACGGTTTTACCGCGCATCATCGCTCGCTCAACCGCTACAGACTGCAGAGTCACAACACCAACACACACGCACGCAGCGGCACACGCTGCCGACGTCATCACTGTTGCCGGAAGTAGATTATCAGCCGAAGGAATGAACTAGAGTAAACACGCGTTGGCGTTCATGTTCTTATCTTGAATTGGTCTATGTGGTGTTATAGCATGTTTAAAATATATTACAATTATATTAAAAATAGACGTTAACGTCTTTTTGTCGGTTTTCTTGAATTACACAATCACGGAAGTCCTCTGGGCCAATCAGATGCGTTCGTTTCATCCGGGTATTCTAGAGCGGTAGACCCCTGCGCTTGTCCCCCCCCCACTTTTTTTGTCTTAAAAAATATACATAGATGTCCAAAAACCACTGCAAAATCCAACTTTACAAGCACATAAAATGTAAACAAATACTGAAGTAAAATATTATTTTAAAAAAGTATTCTGGATTTTATTGTCTACTGTATTCTTACTGTAAAATTTCTTTACTAAAAGTTTACTTATTTATTCTTTTGTTTATTATATGCCTAATATGGCTATAGTTATGTTAAACGATATGCAGACATATTAATAAAATGTATTTATATATAAATATAGAAAGATGTGTGTATATATATACATATATATATTACTTCTTGTTAAATCACAAAAATCACTAACATTTCTATCGCAGGGTAAAGTGAGGTGTAAAATGCTGATCACTGAAATAAATAAAAGGTCCTCAGGTACAAAAGTGACGTGATTAGCTCCAGCCCTACTGCAATGGTTGTTATTAATTAATCATTAATTTATGGATGTATCTTTTTTAATATTTACTTGATTATCATTTGTCTTCATTTGAATGATTTATATAGCATGTGAATTGGCACTGCCAGACATGTAAGTTATCACATTATTTGTATCATTTCAATCATATCAAGTTATGTAGCATTTCTTAAACTCTTTTAAACGATGAGGGTAGAAATCTTTATCTTGAACAAATACAGATACTCTGGCTTTTCGAATATACAATGAAAGCCAATTAAATATTTTCATATTAATTTTCATATTAACTACTTTTCATTTTAATTATTAGAGTTAATGCATTACAATTGTACAATGACCTGGCACTTTTTCTTTATGCAGTATAGCATTATTTAGTGCAAATTTTGTGCAAAATATAACAACAACAATAACAATAACAATAATAATAATAATAATAATAATAATAATAATAAGCTCAGGCAGGTTTGTTTGACAACGCGTCAAATGTGATCACGTGACTTAGAAGCTGGTCTAATTAACGCTATGTCATTGCTTAATGAAAGTGAATAGTTTTGTAACAGTGTAGCAGCCAAAAAAAAAATATCAGAATGGATCCGAATCAGAAACTGTCAAACATTAAAGTGGTGCACATAACCGAGGAGAGAGAGGAAAGAGAGAGTTAAACAGCGCGGAGCGACAATGATGAGATAAATGACCTTCCAGATGAGTGAGTAAGCTGATTGGTTTAACTGCTGTTTGTTCATGGCGAATATGTACGGCTCTCTCTCTCTCTCCCTATATATATATACTGTATATATATATATATATGTATGTATGTATGTATGTATGTCTCTCTCTCCCTATATATATATATGCAGTATATATATATATATGTATGTGTGTGTGTATATATATATGTATATATATATATATACGTGTATGTATGTATCTGTGTATGTATGTGTATGTGTGTGTGTGTGTGTGTGTGTGTGTGTGTGTGTGTGTTTGGTTGTAAGAAGCACTAAAGGCTACTGCCCAGGTCACTGACTGTGAAAATTAAAGTTGTATAACTCTCCAATGTAATTTGTACACGTACACATTATTTTACTTTAGCACGCACTTTATACTGTAGTTACATTCGTGTAAATGCAAGACCGAAGGTCTTATTTTATTTTATTTCATTTCATTTTGAGCAACAAATGCGATTGGATGGGTCTAAACGGAGGTAGGAACTAAAGTTGTGAGTAGAGGTTTCCGGGGACATGAAGAATTCTCTGGATCGGTCCTTCTCTGTTTTAGTTTTGTTCTTTTTTTAACTGTGATTTTTTTTTGGTCAAAAGAGACATTTGGTTAGCTAGAGACAAACAAGAAGGCTCTTTGTGATTGAAACACATCACTCAATTAAATAAACTGCCTTATAAGACGGCGCATTGATCTTTATACGTTACGTCATCACGTTGCTAGGATACCGAAAGCGCTAACGGTTGCCAATCGTCAAGTTAAGTTAGTCTCGATAGAATAAAGTATTATGTACAACAGAACACACATTCTGTGATTACACCACATATTTATCTTCAGAAATAAAATTTCAAGTGAAAACAATTACAAATGAAAAATTTTTTTGAACAGAAATTGCTCTCTGCTCAGTGACGCACAGGATTATGGGATATGTAGGCCAGTCACAATACATGCACAGTGCTTTTGAAAGTCAGTGTTTGATTCAGCCATGACTCAAATGAGCATCTTCCTGCCACCGAACAAGCCTTATTTTTAACTTATTATTACAGTGTTTGCAGCAAAACAAACAAACAAACAAAAAATTCCATGTAGGACCCTTTGAGGAAGCTAAGAACCCATAACTAGCCAACGAACCTCAGGGGAACCATGTGCTTTCCGAACGATACCTAACTGGTTCATAGAATGCTGCTGTGTAATCCCATAATCACCATGGCAATGAAACTTTAAACTCATAGTCCGGAGATTTCTAATATTATGTGCTGTAAGGAGTAAAGCACAGTGTGTGGTGCTGTCGGGGCACAATAACTAACGGCGGGATGATGTGGAGTCACTGGTACCATCCTGAAGTTTATTATTTTCCTTTAACATCACACCTTGAAGTGCTTTATTTCTCTTATACCACAGCAATTTGCTAACGATGATCATTTTTATTCACTGAAGAACAGCACGGCATACTTTATCGAATACTTCATGACCAATCACAATCCAGATTCCAGCACTGTAGTAAAATGTTTATATACAGCTGTCTTACTGTTTCCTCTGCTGGACTGCGATGATGTGGTTACATGTGAATCGTGATGATGTGGCTCAATGTGAACGGCGATGTGGTTAAACGTGATCTCCCGCCGCGTTAACTGCTCCACCTGAACACACTGAACACAAAGCCGCCCCTTTAATGAGCTACAGAAACCTTGTGTGTGGAAAAACCAGTGTGAAATAATGATCTCTGAACCTCGGCGTTCAGCTTATTTGTGTTCTCCGCATGGTGTCACCTCATCCAGACCGCAGCTGTACAGCCTTTCAGGAGCGTTCATTCATTTTCTCCCTCGTGCTCAGGTCCTTTATTAAGAACCTCGTTCTCTTCTGGCTTTCGTTTTAGTTACCCACACCTTGCAGTGAAAATAAAGGGAGCTTTTCAGCGGCCAAGTGAAACATATCCGGAGTTTTTTTTCGTGGTACTCGAGGCATTTCTGGCCTGTGTTGGAGCTGCAGTGATGATGTGTACTGCAGCGTACGCGTGTGTGTTCACGTATTTATGCGGACTGCATCCTGAACACACCCCACCCTCATAAGGGGTGAAGGACGTCATAGGTCACACTGCCCTTTAGAAAAATGGTTTGAAAAGAAAAGTTTGTACAATGTATGTGCGTTAATGTGTTTACGGTAAATTTATACAACGTACTGTAAATTTCTATTTCTTCTGTTTCTGTGTTAAACTTTGTTAAATGAGGGACATTTTTTTTGAGTGGAACTGAAGAGATGTTGGCCCACGCCATAGCATTGTTTGGAATCATTTACTGGAGCCCTTTACCATGTCATAACTAATTTGCATGAAGTAATAATATAATATATATATATATACATATATATAACAATATATATGATATCGATATCTTTTTACGTCACAGTGCACTTCTCAGATGCAACACGGGCATCATCAGTACTTTGAGAGCAGTTACAAGTTCTGATTGGTGAAGAAGATTCTGAAGCTTGTAGCCAGAAAAGTGCACAAACGATATCGGGTTCTCTGAGGCTGAGATTATTGGCTATCTAATGTAGCTCCCAAGCTACTGCTCTAGTTAGCTATTTCTGTCTCGCTAACTGCCTATCAGCGTAACGTTAGCTAGCTTATTTAATAGCAAGATAAGGCAAACTGACTAGTATTAAAGAACCCGTGATATCATGTGACCTTGGACGGTTTCAGGCAATGGAACTAAAAATATAACGTTGTGCACGAGTGTGTCTTTGTGTGTAATACACGTGTGCACGTGTGTATGTGAAACAACTCCATAATGGGAGTGACCTTCAAATGCCAACGGGAAAACACCATCTGTGTAACATCTAACACGTAAAGAGAGCAAGATTGTGTTACATGATTATATACGTCTGTGTGTGTGTGTGTGTGTGTGTGTGTGTGTGTGTGTGGAGAGAATCAACACTCAAAAGTGTGAAAAATGTTCATGGCATCACCTCGATGGAAATTTAACCTTCGTTCCTCACAGTTCTCACCTCGTGTCTCTGAGAAATTACACCCCACACACACACACACACACACACACACACACACACACACACACACACACACACACACACACTTGGGGATCTCGAACATGAGAATGGGGGATTTCTGTCATCAGCGCCGACTCTCGCAGTAACACCCTCGTTTGTTTAACTTGCGGCTGAGAAGAGGGCTGAAAAATGGCGGCTTATATTGGACTCATGATGGCCGTGAGAGATGTTTGTTTTTTCAGACGCAAGCTGGTTAAGAGTGAACAGAAGTGAGTGTGTGTGTGTGTGTACGCTGTACTTATATGCTAAGAGGCTGCTGTAGATTTGATGTCAGCTGCAGTGTTCTTGTGGTCCTGTGTGTTAAGTGTTATTTCCTCAGTTATCAACACCTAAAACACGTACTAATAACATTAATATTCAAAGCCGATGCGTTCCGATTGGCTGAAAGCATCCGAGTAATGATTTGTTAGCTCTTTTGTATTAGTTGGCACACATTGTTCATTCTGGTAGTTCTGACAAGGTCTGAGGTCGCGTCACTTCTCAGCTTTGACCCCCTCTGAACTGGATTAGCAGTGACGGCTCATTTTACTTGTTAGCCATTAGCTCGCGGGAGAGCCGCCAGAACCGCTACCTTGGGTGGTTATTTATTTATAATACATTACAGAAGGCCAAATTCCAGCCTTCGTCACGTTCAGGAATCCGTCGCTGCTGCGTTTCTGCTGCACCTGGTCCTGAGCTCATTGGAAGAAACTAGAAGTCGTCTTTTCACCGTCTCCTTAAAAAAATCTTTAATGGTTTTTTTTCTCGCACTCCACCAAACGAGGCTCATTTTCCTTTTAACACAAATTCTAACCCCAGGTTCCAGCACCGAGGAGGCATTCTCGTGTTCCACGGGCCCCGCGTGTCGGTCGCCGACTTTCTGCGGCGTTTTTTTCCAGACTGCTACGTCTCATTTTCATTAAACACAAATCTCGACCAAAAGCAAACAAGCAGCAGAGTTTCAGCCTCATCGTGCGCAGGAAGTCGGTCACACTCGCTTTTGGCCCCGAGGTTTTATTCGCTTATTATACAATGGCCTCGCGAGTGGCACCAAGGGTTCCTAGCTAGGAGTTCTTAAAAGCTGTTCACAAACTACACAGAGGAACACTGAAGCTTCAGCAGAATAATTGCAGATCTGAAATCTGAATCTTTTTGTTGACTCGAGTCAAGTTTGTTCAGTTAAATGATTCATTCATTGATTCGTTCAGTGAAAATGTTCCCATGCCTGTTGAATTAGTTCTGGTTCCTGATCGTGCTGCAAATCTGGTCATCATTCTGATTAGCCTTCCTCTTCTCATTACTCTGGTTCTTAGTCTTGTTGTTCTTTAGATTTGTAGTTTTTTATTCTTGCTCTAGGTTTTCCTGATTCTAGCTTTAGTCTTAAGATTGGTTCTGATTCTTATCTTACTGCGGTTCTAGTTCCTTCTTGCTCTAGAGCTAGCCATCATTCTAATTTTACTTTAGATTTTAGTTCTGGTTTTCTTTTGTTTTGGTTCTAGTTCTGATGATTACTCTAGTCCTTTTTTTATTTTTCCCCTTCTCGCTTTAGCTTTGGCCATCATCATTCTGCTGTTGGTTCTGGTTCTCCAGTTCTCGTTCTCTTACTTTGGATGTCTTGTAGTTGTGATTCCCGGGGGTTTTTTTTGTGCTTGATCTGCCCATCGTTATGGGTTTGGTTCTAGATTTGGGTTAGCCCAGTGAATTTCTTGTCGGTAGGCTCTCAGATCTCATTTGAAACTTGTTTCTGTTAGAAAGTTCTCGGATCATCAGCCAGGCTTGAGCGCATGGAATTTTATTTTCATCTCAGACGTGAATAAATGAGAAGAAGCGGCGTTCCGGCCTCGTCGCGCCCGTGTTCTCATTTCAACACTAATTCTGCCGTTCACATTTTTGACATTCGCTCACATTCCCATGATCCACTCTTCCTGAGGAAAGGACAGGAATAGTTTTAGGGCTCTGAGACGAGTATAAATCACCTTTAGCCGGGCTAATGGATGGTGCGGTTGACAGAAGCGGTTGCAGCGTGTCGGGGCCTCGGTTATGATTAATGGCTGGTCATAACTGAGGGATGAAGAGCGCTAGCGATATGCTAGCAACGTGTGTCTTATTTCTCTGTTGTTTCAGGAAAAGTGGCATCACGGGAATTCTTTTCCCGAGAGCTCCATGTCATTTTGGCCATCGAGCTTCAGGTTCAATAAAGATCCCGTTACAGTCGAGGCCGCTGAAAGGAGATGGAGCCTGAGCGCCACTCGTCGTCACCCATTCTGTTCAGGATAAACTCTTCATTTCTGCGCAAAAAAAGAGTCATTCGTAATGTTGCGTCATAAATCATTCCAAGCGTTAATAAACGTTCAGAAACATATGTGGGTCTGTACCCATGATCCTGCTGGAGCTTTTGGCAGAAACAAAATATTAACTGCCAAAAAACCTCAGGGATAAACGTTCTAGAATGGTCCTTGTTCGTTCTAGATCCGCCAATGCTTCCGGTTCCCCTTCCTAACGTGGATCTGGTTCTAGCTTTGGAAAGCGTTCTTGCTCTAGAGCTGGCTGTAATTCCGGTTTTGGTCCTCCTCCAGTTCTGGATCTTGCTCTAGAGCCGCCGGTTATTCGACTTTTTGCTCCGGATCTGCCAGTTGTTCAGTTTTTGGTTCTGATTTTGTTTTGGTTTTAATTCAGGTTTTGCTTCTGGTTCTTGTTCTCTTGCTGGACTTCAGTGTGGGTTCCACTGTTCTGTGTGTGATCTCTCACCATGTGTATCCAAGACTTCACTAGAACTGTAAAACTGTGTAAACCTCACACTCTGACATATTGCTTAATATGTGTAGTTTATTATAACTTCAGCCTGGTGTGTGTGTGTGTGTGTGTGTGTGTGTGTGTGTGATGATTACTGACCTCCTTTTAGTCCTCTGGTTAAGAGGTTGAGTGGATGGATCTGGTAGCTGATCAGCTTCTGTTGGCCCTTAAGGTCATTGTGTGTATGTGTGTGTGTGTGTGTGTGTACGTGCGTGTGCGTGTGCGTGTGTGTGTGTGTATGTGGGAGACCATAGTAGAAACCAGGCAAAGACCATCAGAATGGCTTCCTTTAATCAGAGTGCAGGAGTTGAGGTTGAGGTCAGGCCAGTTCTCTCTCATGTGTGTGTGTGTGTGTGTGTGTGTGTGTGTGTGTGTGAGAGAGTGAGTGAGTGAACCACACAATCGTGCTAAAGTACCACGGTTCACCTCGCAGAACCTCATTCCTACATCTAAAATCTGGGAGGTCTGCGCAATCTGGCAAAAACGAGAAGGTCAAGCCAAGAGGAACTGTGTTTTTTACAAAAATGTGCATTTTATTCTTTTTACCTTCAGATGGATCGCGTTACAAGTGTGTGTGTGTGTGTGTGTGTGTGTGTGCACCCCTCCTTCACTCTCTCGTTCATGGGAACGTTTACTAAAAATTCACAATCAACTTTAAAGCGAGCTTAAAATCATGTGAGGAGCAAAACACAGTGCTCTGTACAATTAGTCACACACACACACACACACACACACACACACACACACACACGCATGCACACACACGCACACACACGCACACACACACACGCACGCACGCACACACACGCATGCACACGCACGCATGCACACACACGCACACACACACACACACACATGCGCGCACACACACACGCACGCACACACACACACACACACACACACACACACACAGCCTGTTGTGTATCAAAGTGATTGCGGTGTGTTTTGAGGTAAAGCAGCGTTCCGTCTCCACGTAGCTGCTGATCTTCACCCTGGAGCTGCTTTTGGCTGATAAAGACAGGGTTCAGGGTTCTTAAGGCTGACAAAGTGACCAACAGAACCTACTCAGAACCTGTTCTACTTTGCGCTCTCATTCAGGTTTTTCACTTTTCACCTTAGTTTCATTCTCAGATTGAATTTGGTTCTGTTCCTCATTCTGCTTTTGGTTTTGGTTCTAATTCTCCGACTTACTCTGGTATCTTGGTTCTGTTTAAAGTTCTTGATCTTGTGGTGCTTCTGCCATCTTGTCAGTTTCATCAGTTTTGCTTCAGGTTCTGGTTCCCATTTTGATTCTTCTGATTCCATTCTATTCCACGTCTTGTTCCCTTTGGTTCTTCATTTTGGTTTCGGTTCTTGACTTGGTTCTAGTTCTGGATCTGTTCTTTGTTGTAATTTTCGGTTCTGTTTCATATTTTGATTGATCTGACTTTAAGGTTCTAGATTCCAGCGACTCGTTCTGGTTGGAGTTTGATTTTATTTTTGGTCTTTATTTAAATGTTCTAGTTCTAGTTTTGTTCTTGGCCCCCTCATGTTTCTGGTTCTGTGTCATGTTCAGGTTCTTGGTTTAAGCCATTATTCTGGTTTAGGTTCCTGTTCTGACTGCCATTTTGGTTCTGGTTCTCACTCTCCTTGTGGTTCCCTACCTTGGCTTGCTTGCGTGCATCTATCTATCAATTCATTCATTCCTTCATTCATTTAATCTAGTACTTCAGATACCTGTTTGTGCTCTAGATTTTCTGCTTTAGGTTCTTGTTCTTGTTCTGAATTCTGGCCCTGGTTCTCACTGTCCATCTGGGTTCCCTTCCCCACTATTTCAGGTTCTTGTTCTGATTTCAATTTGGGTTCTTGTTTTTGCTTCTGGTTCTCGCTCTTCTTTTGTTGTGCTTTTGATTCTGCTCCTTTTTTTGTTCTCTTTCTGACGTGGGTTCTCTTGTTCTGGTTGGGGTTTCGTTTTTACTCTGGCTTCAGTGCTGGTCCTGCTTCTGGCTCGCTCTCACGCGCTTCCTTTTGTACTTTTTACTCCTTTGGCTTTTTTGCTTGCAGTGTTTTTGTTTCTGGAGGATTTCTGTAAACGCTGGGTTCTAGGTGGACGTGCTCACGTGTTCTCGGCTGTGTTTGCGAGTAAGTGAGATTATGTAACAGTTTTATAGAACCTTGTAGTATTGAGAGTGCCATTTTACACGAGACCCGGTGCTCCGCTCTGAATGAAAGCGGCTTTGAAGCGGACGTAAGCTGAAAGGTTCTCAGTAGTGACTCACTGGAGAACCGAGTCCTCGCGCTGAACTGTCTGAGTGTGGGTTTGAGTGCCGGGCGGAGCTGGGTTTTTTTTAAAGAGCAGGATTGTTTTAATTCTTTCCTAAACTTGACTTCCCTTCATGCAAAGCCCTTTGAGATGCATCTGGAACGAATATTGTTCCCCCGGACCGTACGGAACAGAGCTCTAGCTGTTGTTCTGGGGAGGAAACGTCGCCTAGAACAGTGATCTCAAAGTCAGCAAACCCCATTAAGAGGAAATGACTTTATTCCCACGGCGGCGTGGAACGTGAACATGTGGAATCGAGCATTCTTCTGCTTCTTTTTCTTCTTCTTCATATGGATGTGTCGCTTCACTGTCCTGAACTTAAACAGACCGTCTGTCCTGTTGGTACGGTCCCATTGTAGAACCGGCACTTTGGTTACATCAGTGAGGTACGGAGAACGTGTGCTGCCAATATTCTGTTCAGTACGATTTCATTTTTAAATCGTCCTGCTCCTTGTTGACTTTTCCATTAGATTCTGCGTTTTTTAATAGAACTCTAAGAGTCCCAGTGGGTTCTTATGTAGTGGTGGTGTGTAGAACCTTCCTGCAGCATCACTCGCTTTGCTGCTGATGTAGAACATTCGGCCCACTCTCAGCATTGGGTTCTGTTTCTGCTCATCATTCTGCCTTTGGTTCCAGTTTGATTGTTGCCTTAGTTCTGGTTTTGCTTCTGTTAGACATTCTTGTCTTTGGTCCAGTTTTAGGCCTGGTTCTGGTTCCCATCTTCATCTGGATTTTGGCTCTGGTTTTGTTTATGGTTCTGGCTTGTTCAGGTCGACAATTTTTGATCTGTTTTTGCTTGTCGGGCCTGGATTTAGTTTTGTTGCTCGCTTTGATTCCGACTTTTGTACTTTTTTACACAGTTTGACGTTTTCTGATTTTTTTGTTCTGGTTCTGTTTTATTGGTGTGATTTTGGTTCTGGTTCTCACCTTCTGGTCCTGGTCTTGGTTCTAGTTTCGTTGTTCTGGTTCTCTGTCTTGTTCCGGATTTTCATTTTCATTCTGGTTTTGTTTTCCCGGGCCTGGTTTTGGTTCAGGTTACTGATTTTCATTCTGATTTTGGTTCCAGCTTTGGTTCTGCTGCTCAGCTTGGTGGTTTTCTTTTATTGTTTTTATTTTGGTTCTGTCTTGTTCAGGTAGATGCTTCAGTTTTGCATTTGGTTCTGATCATGTTATATTGGCTTTGGAATTGGTTCTCACTTTGGTTCTGATTGTTTGGTTCTGATTCCCTGTCATGTTCAGGTTGACGTTTTGGTTCTAGGTTTCTAGTTCTCACTTTGGCTCTGATTTTTTTTTGACAGTTTTAGTTCTGGTTTTGTATTTTGGGCCTGTTTCGGTCTGACCCTCATTTTGGTTTTTGTTTCTTGTTCTGGCTCTGGTTCTTTATTTCTGGCTCTGGTTCTTTATTTCTGGCTCTGGTTCTTGCTCTTGTTCCATCCAGCAACCGGAAATACTCAGAAATAATTTTTTACCAAACGTTTATTTACGAGAACGTCATTAGAGGTGAAGCGAAACGTGACGTCACCGTGATGGAGGACGACGACGTGTTTGTTTTCGAGTTGGCACTCATGGTTGTGGAAGTGCTGCAGAGGTCAAGGGTCATGCGAGTGCTCCACTCTGAACCCAGATGAACTGGATTAGCAGTGACAGCTCATTTTACTTGTTAGCCATTATCTCACGGGAGAGCCGCCAGAACCGCTACCTCCGTTTGTTATTTATTTATAATACGTTACAGAAGGCCAAATTCCGGCACTGATCATGTTTAGAAGTTCTCACATCTGATGTTCTGGTGCATCACATCTCCTCTCTTAAAATAGCGCAGTCTTGAATATTGATTTGGAAAGTCGCTACCTTGGTAGCAATTAGCATCGAGTTCCCGAGCATGCTAAACACGCGTAAACACGCCGGAGTGCTCGCATGTGGCTGTTTGCTTTTACAAAGGAAGGAAAGAATGGCAAGAGAAACAAATCCCCGAATCTCGGTTCTTGTGAATCATAAGTTCTCGGTTGCGGGGCGAGGTCGGGTATTTTAATCCTGCTATGTTTTGCACTTCACAGCTGTAAAACGTTACGAAAGCGCTCGGCGTTAATCGACGCCAGAAATCCACCACATTGCTAATAGAAACTGTAAACTGTCTAATCTCCCAGTTTATGTGTTCTAGAACGTACACTCAGTGTTAGGCTCATTTCAGAATCAAAAATAAACGCGGCCGAGGCGATCACGCAGGCCGAAATCAGGGCTTCGTATTAACACTTTACCTCCAAGCGTGGAGGTCTGTTCTAGGTGGTTCTCCGGTTCTGTTTATTGCTCAGATGAGGGAGAATAAAGTTTTGTTCAGGCAGTGTCCCAGGAACTGAAGAGGCAAGAGCTGAACACAGGAACGAGAGCAAAGCACAAGAACCTGCAGAAGACGAGAGCTGAACAGAACAGAGAAGAACCCGGGCATCCAGCAGAGGAACAGCGGTGAGGAGAACGCAGGAACGGGAATGGAGCAAAGCCGAACATAGGAACAGAAAATCTTCTTAATGTAGTCCACCATGTGGTGAACAGGGTGCGGTTCGGGTCACAGGGAACCCACTGCCATCGTTCTGTTCACCTCACGAGAGAAACACTGAACGTTCTAGAACATTCCTGTCCACGGGATGGTAACAGTGCAGTGTCGGTTAAAGTGTACAGAAGAAGTGTACTTTGGGAGTTTGGTCACAGAGGGGCGACAAATCCTGTCCGGAGTTTCAGAACGGCACAATCGGCGTCCCGGAGCGAGTCTCGGACAATGTACCAGAAAGGTTCTTTAGAGGGACTTCTACACAGGCATCCGGGAGAACCTGGTTCTCACGGCTCCTCATTCTCGGTTATTGAACGCAGCATTTAATTATTCTTTTAAAGAACAGGGGGTGTTGGCGGTAAAGTTCTGTACTCGTCGCCAGACGCTTGTGGGTTCCAGTCCCGAGAGGCTGCAAGAGAACCGAGCTGAACACGGGAAGAAAGAAAAGCCGAGCACAAGTACAGAGTGGAACAGAACAGGGACCGAGCAGAACCAAGCAGAGCTCAGGAACAGCAGCCCACTTTTTATAACCGAAAATATCTGCACTGAAGTTTTCTTTCCTAATTTGTGTCTGAGGAAAATCTCACTCAGCCTGTCGTTTATTTAAATGGCTCCGCCCCTTACGCTACTTAGAACCTTCCACAGTGTACGTCGTTCTACGCTGTCTTTTTTTCTCTCTCTCTCTGTCTTGGTTCATCTGCCTCTCTTGTCTTTTCATCCCTCCATCTTGCTGCTCCCTTTTTTCTGTCTTCCAGTCGCACCACCTGTTTTTACTACTGAGACCTGAATCACCCCCCCAACGTCCCACTGTAATAATAAACACCGAGTGTTTTATCTCGGGGCTGTTTAGAGCAGTGCAGAGCCACACACACACACACACACACACATCTGCAGCTGGTGGTTGGAGAGAGAAGAATAAGCGTGAAGGCCTGAGAGATTACTGACGGATAAAAATGGAGCAGGAATGGAACAGAGTGGAACTGAACAGAATGCAGGAACAGCACAATGTAGAACACAAAACCCAGGCACAAGGCAGGAACCGCACGGAGCAGAACTCAGGAACTCGGCAGAATGCAGAAACAAGAACAAAGCAGAACACGAGTCGAACACAGAATCGGATAAGCAGGACTCGGGAACAGGGCATGACCCCGAAACGGGAACCAAGCGGAGTCGAACACAACAGAACACTGGAGCATTCAGACTCATTTCTGCCTCTCGGGGTCTGATTTGATCCTTCAAGAATTTATCTGGACTTTAGGGTTCTTCAGTGGAGGGACAGAACGGATGGAGGAGGGACGGGATCTGTAAGGAGCGAGTACGGAGCAGAGGTTCTCTCCCATCTGAGTGTGATAAATGTGTTCCAACACCTGGCTCACATCGGAGACAGGAAGCAGTAGAGAGTGGATGTTTCTCAAATGTGTTTGTGCCGTGCTAAACAACGGCTTACACACACACACACACACACACACACACACACACACACACACACACATGGAAGCCACGTTTGAAATTCTGGCTGCTGCAGGAATCCCCCTGTGACTCACACACACACACACACACACACACACACACCACTGAGTACATGAAGATGATGGCGCTGCAGTGTTCACAAACACCAGGTGAAATACGACTAAAACGACTAACAAACGTTTAACAATCAGGCGATTCTTCAAAACAACAGATAACAAGAGGAAGAGGAAAAATAGCATCCGGTGCACGAATGTATATCTGAGTTTCCTGTTTAAACGCTCTGTCACACTCCCTCTCTCTCTCTCTCACACACACACACACACACACACACACACACACACACACACACAACCTGAAATATTACAAATACAATCCTGCACTTTCCAAACACAGCCTTACATTTCACAGCGTTTCACACACAGAGAGAGAGAGAGCGAGAGAGAGAGAGAGAGAGCCATGGAAAAAGTGAAACCCATAAGCAGAGCAAGAGAGAGATAGACAGAAAAAGAGAGACAGACAGATTGAGAAAGAGATGAATGGACGAGAAAGAAAGGAAGGAAAAGAGGCAGATGAGAAAGATGTAAGGAGAGACCGGCAAACGGAGTAAGAGGTAATGAGAGAGAGAGGAGAGAGAGAGAGAGAGAGACAGGTGGGCAGGGAGAGAGAAAGAGACAGACAGAGAAAGCGGTAAGGAGAGACGGATGGAGAAAGAGACACCGGTGGACAGAGAAATGGACAAGGACAGACCGGTCCAGAAATGTACAGGTGGAGAAAATGAGACCGATATGAAAAGATAAACCGAGAGAAAGACTGGTGCCTGCTTCGGCAGGGTGCGATGGATTCAGTGATGATGATGATGGTGATGATGAGGACCGTGATGCTGGTTGTCATGGTGAGGAGGAGGATGGTAGTAATGATG
Source organism: Notoglanidium maculatum (assembly GCA_030068355.1). NCBI lineage: Eukaryota > Metazoa > Chordata > Actinopteri > Siluriformes > Auchenoglanididae > Notoglanidium > Notoglanidium maculatum. The sequence goes on from JAQQZX010000039.1 coordinate 28,316,085, forward strand.
GTGATGAATGTGATGAGGGTAATGGCATTGATGATGTCATTGATGCTGCTGATGATGCTGATCGTGATGAGGATGATGACGATGACCAGGACCATGGCGACGGTGATGATGGTGATGACAACGATGGTGAGGATGATAACGATAACGGTGAGGATGATGGTGGTGGTGATGACCGTGACTCTGAGTACGATGACGATGAAGATGATGACGATGATGGAGAGTAGTGTTAAACCTGCCCCGCACTGGGATGTACAGTGGCGTGGTGAGGGGATCTCCACATGCACATGTCGGATTAGTGAATGGAAACAGCAGCACGCAGCAAGTGTGTGTGTGTGTGTGTGTGTGTGTGTGTGTGTGTGTGTGTGTGTGTGTGTGTGTGTGTGTGTGTGTGTG
>JAQQZX010000039.1:28324106-28337705 GCA_030068355.1 Notoglanidium maculatum
GGGCACTTTAGTGCCCAGCACCGGCACCGTGAAGCTGCCCAGAGTCCTGCACCTGGTTGCTAATGAGTTCAGCAGGGCTGCTCGGTATAGCCTACGCTTTGCGGCGAGTGCGTCAACCTGCGCTAAGTATTCTCTTTAGATGTCTTCAGATTCTTCTTTAGATTTCACTCATGAGAAAACCGTACTGATTTAATGTCTTTATATTTGAGCCCAATTTCAAAATAAAACTCCATCAACCTTTCCCACGGGTGTGGGGTGTCCGGTATATGTTGCCGAACCGACCCGGAAGTACAGCGACCAGAACCACAGCATACAATGTGAGAGAATTTTCCCCTCGTGTCACTTCGGGGGCTCCGTAGTTTAAAAATCCAGTTTTAGCAAAGATATTGAAATACTTGAGAAAGCTGAATTACAAGTAAAAGTCCATTTTTTTTAATGTAATTTGGCTGCATACATGTCGGTAAAAATGTATATTTTTACATTTCATTGCACGTTTTTTGCGCCAAGGACGTTCATGTTCAGTCCCATGCGCAGCATGTGCCTTTAACGGGGAGATCGGTCAGCGTTCGCTTATATAAAAGTACTCGTCCGAAACTACACAACAAAAACACCTGAGCACTTTTACGTTGAGTCTTCGGCTTCGGCTGCATCATCTCCAGGTTCCGAGCACTTTAATCCGCGTGAATGATCCGCGAAGTCCAGGTAATAAATCAGTTAGCGGAGTTTTCATCGCGCGGTTCTTCTGCAAACGTGATCCTTTCCACTTTTTCCACTTTTTGGAACCGAGACGGTTCTTGATGTTTACGACATTTTGCACAACTTTGGAAAGGTTTTTCTTCTGATGCCTTTTCCTACGCGGACGATCTCCAAAGGACACGTCGGAATCAGATCATTGCTCATTGTTCTCTAGCTGCTGAGGAAAGCCACGGCATGGCAGCGCTCCGCAGCGGTGTGTTGCCAAGCGAGAGCGCAGTACATCACCAGACTCCCAGATAAAAGCAATCCATGCCGCAGTGAAGACTTTTTCAGTGGAATAAAGGAGCATTGTTTTTGACGTTAGCGCCTGCCATGTTGTTCCTCGATCCCTTTTTTTTAAAGGGTAAGTGAGGCAAGTGATTCTCTGGTTGAACCCGTCAGCGCAGATCCGGGGAAGGATCTGACAGTTCGTGGCTCGGCAATGGAAGAATATTTTATTTCACTTTTCCATCTCCCCTCTGTGACAGCCAGCCTTTCCATCAGTCTCTCTCACTCTGTGACTCATTCTAACCCTGATCCACTGCACGGGGTGAAAGTCCCATCTCGGCGGGGATGAGACATCGCGCTGCACCGTCATCCATTTCTGTTCTTTTTTTCAGCAGTACACATAAGCTCTTTTGGAAATGATAACATGCGAGGTGGAGTGTGCGAGTGTGTGTCGGAGAGGTCCTCGCTGGCGTGGCCGTAAAATCTGACGTAAAAAGCAAGTTAAACTCGTTTCCCTCGGCGTTTAAACATTTCCTCGGTAACCCGAGAGACGTCGGCGAGCTCAAGATGGCCGCCTTCTAGTGCTGGCTGATTCATGCTGGACATCCGGGATCTCATCTAAACACAGCCGGAGTGTCCTGACCTCGCACCCTGACCCTCTCTGCACGCCGAGAATGCACGGAGCGTTTGAAGCGCCGGCCGCGAAACCCGATAAGAGGTTAGAATATATACGTGTACACGCAGGCCGAGTGTGTGGGAGGCTGAGAAAGCACATCGCATCCGTCAGCGAGCGCCACTAGCTATTAGCACCCGTGCGTCTGAAAGTGAAGGGAGTGGAGAAAGTCTGGACTCGGCGGTGATCCATTCAGAGGTGTAGGACAGACAGAAGCCATATGGCTCATCGCTAATGCGCCTCATCGCGCAATAACGCCGTCGGGGCTTAAAATATGGATGAGGAGAGTGGACGTTATCTGTACACGCATTCCTGCCACGACGCATTAACCAAATACCTGCAGCGGACGCTAAAAGCCTGCGTGCGTTACTGAGAACCCAGCACTTATTTTAGGCTATGAGAACATACTGCTCCGGAATGCTCCTCACTCCGTATAATACATCCCATTCAAGCAGCAGGCCGTTTTCCTGAAGCGTGGAAATTAGAGGCTGATGCTCGAGGAAACTTCGAGGCCGTACTTAAGAAAAGTTAATCGTTTATTTGATTGCTTGTTTGTTTACAACTTCACCGAGTACAAAAGTGTGTTCTTTCATTAGGATGTGGAGAAAATGATGTACTTTTTGTTAATTATGTGGAAAAAAAAAGGAGGCCGTTATCGCTCGGTGTGAAGTGACGTCCCGACCGGATCCTGATTAATGACATCACACTCTTTTCTGAGTCATCACTGGTATTGCAGGGATTTTTGTTTAATAACCTCTGCAAGCGCTGAGGGAACGCTGAACCATTCTGACGTTGAAACGTGAAACACCTGCGTCGCGGAAACGTCTTTATATATCCTGCAATGACGTTTTTGTCAAATCGCACAGCCCAGATGGAAACGCGTTTATAATCCGGATTCTGTTAAGTTCCGGCTTGTTCTGAGGCCTCGGTGTGGTGATTAGTATGCGGTCGGGATGATCACGCTGCCGGCTTTTTCACGTTAACCGACACTAAACTCCTGGCGTTGACCTCCATCCTCCGCTTTCATTTGCTAAATAAAAAAACCCTATTTTGGATTATTATTCATCAGAGAATGATGGATGACTTCCACTGACTGTTTTGGAGCCCGCTTCGGATCCGGAATACTCCGGAAACAGCAGGTTGCGATTAGTCTTTATACAAACGCGACGTGCGGTAATTCCTTTGCAGCTGCACTTTCAACAAGTGGAATAAATTTTGTGTAAAAGCAGAAACGGAAGGAATGAATGGAAGAGCGCAAGGCCTTGACGTGTCGGGCAGGGATATCGCTCACCTCGTACTGAACGTGTCATGACTCCGGTGTAACCGAGGAGCGACGTTAGCGCGGAGCTCGAAACACGGCTCGCCGCTCTCCGAGTGGAAAGTCCATTAGACGTGAGCGATGTTGTTTATGTACAGCGCATGTAAATAGTTGAGATTCTGTTGCCGCGACGACGTCGTCTCTCTCTCCTGGCCCAGAGAGGGAAAAAAGCGTTAGCTGTTTTCATTTCCATAAAGCATTAGCGAGAACGGGAACACATGCGTGAAAACGAATCTGTTAAGATGGATATTCGGCTTGGCTTAGCGCTCAGGCTTCCATGCCATTACAAGGCTCTCCACTTTTGCAGCACAAATGTTCCTCATTTTCTTGGCAGCCAGCAAGGAAACAGTGTGCTCGACTGAGACTCGGCGCTCCAGAGAAAGAAACTCGAGGGGGAAAAAACGCATAACTCAAAAATGCGAAGCGCGTGTGCGGCGTTATTGGAGGTAATTGCAATGTCGCGGCCTTACAAAAATACAATCAGCGTAATTGCGAAAAATTAAAAAATAGCCAAATTTTAATTGCTTGCAGACTCCGTGGAGATTGGGGCGATATCTCAGATGCTTGTTTTGTTTTCTTTCCCCACCACACAGCGAGTCGCAACCTCTCAGACGGCAACGAGACGCGGCAATCAAGCCGCCGTGGCCTGCGTCTGGTTTACTCCAGAAGCATCCATGCCTTGCGGAGTCGCGCTCACTGGAAACCGCCAGTCGCACAGCTGACCTCAGCGCTCACTGTTCATTCCCACCCCCCCCCTGGTTTGTATGAGACAAATTTGAAATAGCACTCTATCTGATTCTACCACGTAGGTCTGGAGGCAGGGGAACACGCGCGCTCCGCTTCTGTCCCGCGCGGTCACGTCTGGAGGGAAAAAACGTCATCGCTACTTTTTGACCCTTAACCCCAATAAAAATGGACAAGCAGAACATTTAATATACACACACACACACACACACACACACACACACACACACACACACACACACACACGTATATACATATGGCTTCTAATTGCACACAAAAGAAAAGAAAAGAAAGGAGGAGGTTTTCTGGTGATCGCATTGCCTGGCTACTGTTCAGAAGAAGTTCACTGCAACAGCTTGGACATGTAATAACACGCGTCAGCGATATTAAAAACAAAAGACGCGCTACCGCTGCTGCCCGGCTCGCTCTTCCTCGCCGTGTTTACTTCACCCGGGCCGTTCTCGCTCATTTAGCGCTCGGGAGTCGGGAGGGGAGCTGTCACATATTTCAGCGCGTCCTACGAGTTCATGTAAACGCTGGGAATGTTTGGAGAGCGTCGGTCAAGCAGGAGGTCTTCCCCCGACTGGACGACGAGAGGAGGAATTCCTCAAACCCTGAAACGCATTAAACTTGTTTATATTCAAATATTTATTGCTAATTTGCCGATGTATTTTATTCTCCCGAGAGGTTTGTGTGCTGCTCGGGAGGACGTCGTTACTGCCAGCGTTGACAATGAAGGGTTCTTGCTCCAAGTTAATGTTAATGAGCAATCCGGCGTAGAAGTAGCAGAGACACCGTACTCGGTGCACTTATATGTTCGCCATCCAGGAGCGTGATGTCATTGAAGGCTGAAGACGTGGATCTGTGTGAGCGGCGTGTACAGGCGAGCGAGCCGGACAGATTAAAGCGCCGCCGCATCACTCTTTTTAAAATCCCACTGCACCGCTATCAGCAGGAAGACAAACAGCATTGTGGGTAACGCGGGAAAGTGAAAATCGCGCGACAGCCTGAAGAGCCCGTGCTATAAAGATTATGAAGATCAAACATGCAAGTCATCCAGGGTGGATTTTTCCTCCGGTGCGCCAGAGCTCGGTCTGGCAGAGCGCAGAAACGTTGTCTCTCTCCAGCTTTAACGTTGTTAAACTTTATGGCAGAGTTTAATTTCAGTCATCAGAGTCTTGCCAGCGAGATTGCATTACCTTCACCTACATCAAAGCGGTTCCTGCAACCTCCAAATGCCATCTCCAGGATGTACGCGAGCGGTTTGGTATTTCCAGTCCAACTCCAACAAATCTCACTTCGCCTAATCGAATTTTTAAGAAAGGATGGCGAGCGGCCGGAGGGAGGGGGGTAAGGTGGGAGAGGGGGTTCACCCTCATCATGCTTTTCCAGAGGGGTTTAAAGGGGAGGGTTTTTTTTCTGTGTGTTGCCTGAAGATAGAAAGCCCGACCACAGACTGTCAATCTGCCTTAAAGCCAACCTTGACATTCGCCGTCCTGACCGCTTGCCAAGACATAAATACGATACGGCGAGCCCAAAGTGTAGGCCCTGACGCGGGCGGACGCGGATCCAGCCCAGCTCACATCTGAAGCGCATTTAGCGCATCTGAGAGCTCGTAAAACTGTAAAAGCGCAATCAGGCAGCCGCTGCTCCTCGGTGGCGTTTCAGAGTAACCGTATCTCTCCTACCAGGCAGCGCTAATAGACTGCATGGGCCACGGAGGAGGATATTAAAGCCATGTGGAGGGAAACCCTAGTTTAAATAACCTGTAATGGAACCCCTTAGCTGGAAAAAAACCCTTTTCTATTAAGCACACTTAATCAAACATTGGCTAACCTGTGCTGCTGAAGTGCTCCAGTGAGCACTTAGATAGCGATGCTCACCCATCGTCCTTGTTTAGAACCCAATAAGGCTTGTAATGCAATATTGGATCCATGTGGAGCCACGCTGGTTTGAATAAACCCGTAATTTAGGCCTTCACCGAATTACACTGGAAAGGAACTTTGTCTTTATTAAGTGTACTAAACATTGAATCAAATGTTGGCTAACCGACTTCCAAAGTCCTGGCAAGGAAAACTTCTGCTTTATTTGCTTAGATATGAGACAAAGCTAGCCGAGTTCAATCATTTTATTAGCCCTTATTAAAGAGTTAGAAATGAATGTCCATCGTAGTTCTCTGGAACTCGGGAAGACGGAGAGAGAACCTGGTTCATATAACCTGGGAGTATCGCTCGTTCACTGGGACAATATCGCTTCATCTGAGACTGGAGAGTCTGAAATGTTAAATAACAAGGAAACATGTCCTTCTAGAAAGTGTCAAAAAAAAAAGCTGCGTCCTGATTAACATCCTAATAGTAAATACGCGTAACTGTAACAGCAAAGTGCTTCTGTTTGCCTGCTGTTGATATGCTAGCAGGTTTGAATTGAGTTATTAGCCATTAATGGCTCGTTAGCAAGCAGAAGCTCGCCATCACAACTCGAATGTTCTAGAATTTCAAATAATTTACTTGGATTGATTTAAATCCTTCTGTTCACGTCCTGTCTGTGCTAGCTACGTTTGAATTTGGTTACTAGCGATTAGTGCTTATCTGCTGTATTGGGCTAATAATATGATCTTAAAGCCACGTGCTGGAAAACTTTGTGTACTTTTGCTACAAGTGTACCCTGCAAAAGCTTCCAACTATGCTAGCATTTGAGTCACGTTATTAGCCAATAATGGCTGCTAAGTTAGTAACTGTTCTGTTGTATGCTTGTTTAGAGCCCAGTAAGGCTTGTAATGCGATACTGAACTCATGTGGCTCAAATTAAAGTTCAGCTTATTTTCTTTAAGGTCAGGACTGGAAGTTTGGGAGGTCTGGACGTTTTGGGGTTCCTAACGCTAGCGTTAGCATCTGATGAGCCTCTGCTTCGCGGTTCAGCGCTCGTGTCAAAAGCAATTCGCCGAGTGAGTGGACGTGTGTTTAGGCTGGTCACGTTCCAAACCAGGACCTGTCCCTTTCGCTTTACTGGCGGACGCCTGAGTCCTGATTGGGAGCGGCAGCCATTTCACAGACCGTTGGACGCTATTGGAAATCACCGCTAGGCTCGTAGCCGGAACGGAGGAAATGCGTGCGGGGAAAAACCTGGGTTCCGTAGTGCTGAACACATGGCGGCTCATTGTGCCGATTGGGTTTAAATTAGAGATCGTTTCGAAATCCAGTGAATCCTCGAAGAACCTTCGACGCAATCGTTCTTCGCTAACAAGTTCAGTACAGTGTGTTCGTGTTGGCCGAGAGCAGTAGGAACACGAACACTCCATGTAAAACCCTACAAACAGCAGGGTTCCTTTGATACGAGGTACCAAACAGAACCTCGAACCGTACAAGGAATACATTTGTTGCTAACATGCCTGTCCCACTGAGAGAACCCAAAAAGTTCATGCAGAACCCCAAAACACAGGGCTGCCCTTTAGCAAGAGGTTTCAAACACAACTCGTTTAGAAAGCCGGAACTGGTAAAGAACTGTTAGAGAGCTCTAAGAGCCGTGACGTCATCACTCTCCACAGTACGGTGTGTTCTTATTGGCTGAGAGCGGCGGTGACGATGGTCAGCTGTAGAATACTCCGGGGTTCTTTAACTTGTCCTACTAGAGGAACCTGTAGAGTGTTGATCTAAAACCCTACAACAGCGTTCCAAAGTGCTTCATTCTCCTTATACCTCCGCCATTTTTGATATTCATATTTATTTATAGTTACATTTAGCATTGTGGAAGTTATAGCCGTCGTTCCCTCACATTTCCTGTTCCCCCGGTACCAGCTGTATCCAGGTAGAAGTGGAACTGTACATCTGTGAGTGTTGATAAACAAAAGCAGACGTGGTTGTATGTTCGCTCTGCGTAATCTCAGCTTCCCTGTCGGTGATTAATGTTGTGTTTTCTCAGCATTTTTCAATATTCCCCGTGCTTGTATCCGATGTTGGCCCAGTGTGCCGACGTGCGCTGCCAGTCGGTCCGGCTCCAGCGTTTCGGCTCGGGTCCCGCGAGCTCACCTTCCAATAAAAATACTCGCCAGGTCTTCGGTTTCAGAGTAAATACGATCTACCTGTGGCAGCTGCCATTGTGTCCGTTTGTTGCGGCTGTCTTTTTTTTCTTTTCTTTTCTTTTCTGCTTGGTTAATGCCTCTCAGCTGCTTAATGGTGAGCAGGTGGAACACACACTCCCTCACCAACTCCCTTCCATTTGACTCCTGGGTGAAAACATGACTTTAGAGTCATCCAAACCCCAGAGAGACTTTACCCAAACACATCAGGCACACTCCCACACACACACACACACACACACACACACACACACGCAAAATCACATCACACCCGCCTACCCCTCTTTTACAGAAACAAGCATTTCCTTTATTTAACCATCATACAGTAAACTGTTTACACCACATCGCTGTTCGAATTCTGGATTCTGATTGGTCAGAAATTTCTATAAATAGTAAAGCAGCTGCACATCACGGGTTTATATTACCGAGCTATGGTTTCTATAGTAACAGCTCGTTCGCACGGACTTGCACGGCAGAACGTTCACAGATCAGACTGTTCCCATGTTGTCTTGCGCATTTGACTGTAAAATAACAGATTACGAGCAGTAGTTCGCCGCTTCCTGTACCGTCTGCCTCACTGAGCTTAGTCTTTAAATGTAACGTGTAAATGTAGGTATTTTTTCGCTCCCAATGAAAGGATCGTGCTCGCCGGTAGCCGAGTCGGATTTTCAGACCCGGCTGGAGGTAACGCGGTGCCGTTCGGTAGCCTCGCAGGTTTGAAGTCTCATCTGCGTCCGTAACGTCGTGTTTTCCTTCAGTCCTTTTCTACATTCAACAATATTTTTCCTTCTCCGCTTATAGCCGCGACTTCAAAGCCGCTCCGTGTGTGTTTGTTTAATCCCTGCTCTCCTCCGAGCCGCTGTTTTCCCTGTCATTAACGGCGGGAGTTTCGGACTGTGCCACCCCGCTGTAATAACTTCCTGTGGGCCCCGTTTCCAATAAGGAGAGAGCTGAACAAACACAAACACTCGGCTTTTTCACCGCCGTGTTATGTCTGTTCAGGGTCAGACTGACCCGTTTCAAAAATTCTGAAAGAATAATAAAACAATTTTGTGACTTTTTTTTGTATTATTATTTATTTCTCTTTCTTTATAACATGCCTCGTTCGCTCCCACCTGCACACACACACCTGCCATCAGGAGGAGGCCCGGACTTCAGGGGCGCCAGTTCCACCAGAACCTAGCTTCGACTGAGACGCTTTAGAATGAAAGTCCAGCTGCACCGTGAACTGAAACTCCCGGACACGACGTTCGACAGTGAACAGAAGTGGAGGGTTCATAAAGCGGAGCCGTGCTGAGGAGAAACAGGAGCAGGTGAGTAAACGGAGGAGGATTAAATGACTTCCTGTTCCCAAAGGAAGTGACACGGGGTGCGAGAGGTCAACAGGGTCGGCGTCGTGTTTGTGGACACTACCTGCCAGGAGTTCGTTTTCGTGTTCTGCGTCCTGCACCGGTTTGTCCTTTTGCTTTGTAAGGGCTGAATTTACAGTCTGGAGCGTGTTTACACCCTTTTTTTATTTATGTGCTTCATATTTTCTGGTTTTTAACCTGAAGAGCTTTGTATGTAATGAATAAGTTGGTACAGATGTGGTACAGATGTGGTACAGATGCGGTAGAACTGTTGATGACGTTTATGATTGCGAGTGACTCGGATCCTTTTTTTTTTCTCCAGCTGAATACATGAAACTGCAGAGCTGCTGTAGCGTTAATGACGTCTGTTGCTGTGGCGACACAGGATCCACTGAATGGGAAAGGACACGGAACGTGAAAGATGCACATTTGCTAACTGCTAGCGGTCACGTTCACCGTGTGTGATTATCGTCATGAACTTTGACCTGTGAGTTGGTGGTGTGAGCGAATAGAAAACAAGAAGGCGTACGACGTTTTATACTCGGAGGGGTTAAAGATCTGGGGATCGAGACACTGAAAGGTAAATCCCGTATTGTTTATGATCAGGTAATGAGGCATTTTTGTACGCGTTTTTGCGACGGTTGCTAGGACGCTACAAGTTTTAGTATCGGATGTAAACAATCAAATCACGCTCTTTACTCTCCGCTGCCTTTCACTTTATCGTGTCCTAAGTTCAGTGTAGGAGTCTAATCCACATCGTTGTCCTTGTAAAGATTGATAGGATGTCCTGATAAATAAAGTGAAAACGCACGTGTTAGTTTGCGATATGGCCACCGCGATCAAACGGTAAACAAAAACACATCTGAGGACTTCGAGCGTCTCCTCGACTTCAAAACGTCACCGCAAACTCCAGCCTTCTTCGACTCGGCAGCGAAAGGTTCAGGTGCCACCTTGTCATCTTTTGGTAACATCCTTTGCTCGGTCACCCTTTTTATCGCTAACCGAGCGGACGTGACGCCGCGCGCAACCGGGCGTTTACACAGCGCTCACAGATGTTTCCTTACATCTGGAAAAAATGCTCTCTTGTCCACTAACGTGTGTTTTGTGGAAAATTCCGTTTCTTCTCTCCTCCTGCTAGCAGTGTAGCGCCTCTGCATGACGGCTCATGGCGTGTTGACTTTCCACTAACTGAAGCTCATCACGGTATGTAATTAGCGAGTTAATACATGTGTATTATTTCTGCTAACATGAACCTTGTTCTGGTTCTGAGACTCAGAAGGTGCATTACTGACAGTAATTAGAAGCCTTAGAGCCAAAGCTCGACATGACAGACACGTGACGACAGTTCAGCACCGGCACGTTTAGCAAATAAACACGTCTCCTCGCAGCTGCGGCTCCGGGTGAGATGTCGAGACACGAGTGTGTGTCGTCTCGTCTGAAGTCTGCTGCAGGTGGAGTTCACGTGATCGGCGACCCGCGGCGAGGACGTGATCGGCGACTCACCTCTCGGGAGGAGGTGTTGTTGCAGAGCGCGGGTTCTCCTCGGCAGCTGTGTTTTCCCAAGCGCCGGTTCCCCTGACGCTCACATGCATGGCAGAGCTCAGCGAACGCTGGCGCTACTTCATCAGGAAGCGACGTTTATCTTCTGATCGGCTCGTTTTTTAAAAACAAAACATTCAAATATTGCTCTGATCTTCAGTTGCGTTTCTTCCGCTTTATATCACCGAGATGATCAGAAACTCCAACTTTAGTATTTATAAGATTGTGTGGCATGAATGATATAATTATATTGCTATAAAATAGTTTTTTAAATGACATTCGATAAAAGGGTCGAATGGCCTGTGTACACATACCCAATCTCTTATAATGCAGCGCAGTTGAATTCTCCATTCTGATTGGTCGGAAGGCCTCGATTAGGTTACGATAACGGCGACTTGATGCATTATCGTTTCTATAGCGACAGCTCTTTCACGGTGATTGGTACAGCGGACGCTCCACATAAACAGATCGAAAGATAATCACGCATGTGGTGAAGTTCGATTTTACCGCATGGACACGAGACGCCGCAGAGCCGCGATGACGTCATGTTTATGTTGTGTGGATAAAACCAGTGTTCATCAGCTCCTGGAGTCCAGTCCAGCCCAGATTTCAGCATGTTGTTCTTGCGTCCCTGTGGCAGCCGTGGGATTTGAACCAGCAACCTTTCCGTTTGCCAGAACCTTCTGAGCTGCATCCGCTCCAATTCTCTCTTTTCTTCGTCGCCGTTGTTGTTTTTTTTTTCCTGTTCGTTTCTCACTCTTTCTGCTTCCCCGAGCTTCTGTAATGACTCTTTAATGATTATCTGTTTTTAATGTCCCTCCCCCGCACCGGCGGTCTTCAGGAGTGTGAACGAGCGGCTAAATGTAGCGCGTAATGGATCCCTGTCGCTCTTCGGCGCTCCTCGGCCTTCCAGATTTCCAGAAAGCCGCATTAACTCCCATTAGCGGGATTTCCACGTGTTTCACCCAAAAACCCAAAACCTAAAAACCTAAAATTCACTTCAGCGTAATCCCAATTCCCGCTCTGGTACTGAGGAGCCGTGTTTTTTTGCCAGTGGCGGCGTACGAGAGAACGTTCTGGACGTGCGAATTCCCCTGTACGTATTTATTCAAGCTGAAGTTTCACGCCGCATTAACGCCGCTGTGTAACGGAGACAAACGCGCTCGGCTTCCCTCACAGCGCCATCAATCCACTGCATTACATCACGCTTCTCAGCCACACAGATTCTGTTTCTTACAGAGAACCTCATTCAGCACAGGGTTCTGTGAGGGATCTACTGTGAGCTAAGATGCTGTTTTAAAACACCTAGCGTAAATAGTGGACACTAAGACCCCTTACTGATCCCAGGAACCCTTTCTTTTCCCCTTGAATACACTCCAGAACAAAAAAAAGGCTCTCTGGATGAGTAGGAATGTTTTGTTTTTTAAGAATGCCTAGTGCTCTGAAATGAAAAGAAAATTTAGAACCGTTCAGGATTCTTGGGTTATCCCTTTATCCAAGTAGAACCCTTTTAGGAGAGCGAGAAATGTCAGTTGTCCTTCAGAAAGCCTTCAGATTTTTCAATATATTTTTTCAGGGGTTCTTTAGAAACTTAAGCAAATTTCGTAGATGTTTTCTCTCCGAAAAAAAGTTCCTTTAAGTGTTTGTTGGGTAATTAAGGGTTCTTAGCCTCCAAAACAGGGTTCTACTCTGGTCTGAACCCTTTCTGACAGGCTGTTGCAGGGTATATGGAATCTTCAGAACAGCCTTATTAAGTTTAAGAAGCCAAATTACTCGTGTGCACTCTTTAGAACCCTTTAGAACTCTTTAGAACCCTAGGTGTAACCCATTTAGGAGGCTGAGAACCTTCACCTATCCCATAAACCCTTAAGGAACACTAAACCTAACACAGAAAAAGATGTTTTATCACCAGTTCTTTGGAGAGTGAAGCAAGTTATCTTAAAGGGTTCTTATTGGAACTTCTTGGAAAAGGGAAACATTCAAGCGTACACTTTTAGGAAATTCAGAACCTCTAAGGATTCTTTGTTTATCCCTCCAAACCTTACAGGATCTGTGGAGGTGCCATCAGAAAGAGATCCTAGCAGAACCCTTTTAGGAAGGTAAGAATCCAGTAAACTCTGAAGAACCCTTTTTTGTGTACTAAGTTGCTAAATATTAGGAAGAAAATAATGAGCAATCATTTGGAGTGTGTACTGCACACGTGCCCGGTTCTACACTCAAGGATCCTTCAGCTAATTAATGGTTCTTGGCTTCCGAGCTCAGGGTGGAACTTTGTGGTAGTGTTCTACATGGAGTCTAAAGGGTTCAGAGGGACAACTGAAGAACCATTTTGAGAAAATGTGTGTTTTTTAAGGAACTTGGAACCTTTCAATAAAGGAAATGCTCTACTGCACTCTCTTGTGCAGTTTAGAACCCTTCAGGGTTCTTTGGTTGTCCCTCGGAACTCCTAACATTTCTGTGCAGTATTTCTTCGTGATTCTTAGTTTCCCTACCCTTTATGGAACCCTTTATGATAGGAAGACATTTCTAAAAGTTCCTCAAACGTTTCGGGCTCTTTGGATGTCCGAACCGTTAAGGGTTCTATGTAGAACGCTAAAACAGTGTAGTCGACCCTTCGTTATCCAATAAACTATTGGAACCATTAAGGAACCCTTGAAGAACACTATTAACACTATTAACTATTACTCCTAACCCTAGGAGTGTACACAGTGCCATGAAACTACAACAGGTTCCTCAATGGTTCTTTAAGGGTTCACTGGAAAACTGGGGGTTCTTAGCTACCCAAAAAGGGTTCTACTCAAATTGGAACACTCTATAGAATCTAAGGCTGTAGTGGGAGAACCAAAGAACCATGAAGGAGTAAATACCACTGTACTGATGATAAACTTAATCATGTGACTTTTTAAATTGTTTTTAATGATGAGGATAATTTTATTGG
>JAQQZX010000039.1:28338612-28348847 GCA_030068355.1 Notoglanidium maculatum
CACACACACACACACACACACACACACACACACACACACACACACACACACACACACACACACACACACACAATATGTGGGTTTCTGGCTTCCTTTCTCTCTATCCTCTTTCTTTCTTTCCATTTGTCTTTTTTCACATTTTCTCTTTCTTTTTCTCCTCTCCATCTCTCTTCTCGCTCTCATTCTTTCTTTTTCTTTCTCCATGCTCTTTTTTTTCTTAGTTTTCCTCTCTCATCCCTTTCCTTCCTCCTGTTTTTTCATCTGTTTCTTTGCCTACTCTTTTTGGCTTTATCTGTCTTTCCCCGTTTCTCTCTCTCTCTCTGTTGATCTGATCTCTCACTCCTTGTATATATATATATATGTGTGTGTGTGTGGGTGTGTGTGTGTGGGTGGGTGTGTGGGTGTGTGTGTGTGTGTGTGTGTGTGTGTGTGTAAATCCTGTCAGTGTTGAGAGGCAGATTTAGTAGGAAGTGAAGTGCACTCAGCCCCCCGAGGCCTCCACCATGAAGTGCGCACTTTGTTGTCATCCTTCGTTCCTTTCCTCACTCCTCAGGGGGCACAAGGGGGGGCAGAGACCTCCCAGGAGAGAGAGAGAGGGGGGGGGGGAAGAGAGGCAGACAATGAAAGAGAGAGGGGCATTAGTATGGATTTGTCTCCTGTTTCAGATCAAAGTTCAATTCCTTTATCTTCCAAAGCTATTTTGTCCCCCACACACACAGTCTGTCATATTTACTCTCTCTCTCTCTCTCTCTCTCTCTCTCTCTGCCTCTCTTTTACCTCTCATTTTCTGTCTCACTCTCCCCTTCACCTGTCTGACTCTCTGCCTGTCTCTCCCTTGTTCTCATACGTCTCTCTCTGTTCCTCTCACTCTTTTCCACCTTTATCATTCTCTGTCCATCTCACACTCTCACCATCTTTCTTTCACTCTTATCTCTCTCTCTCATTTTCTCTCTTTCATCTGTCTCACTCTCTGTCTCCCTCTTTACTTTACTTGTCTCACTCTGCCTCTCTTCCTCTTCCTTTCACTCATCTCGCTCCCTGCCTGTCTCTCCCTCTTTCCTTTACCTGCCTCATTCTCTCTTTCTCTAATCCTCTTTCACCTGTCTCATTCTCTGTTTATAATTTCCTCTCCCCTCTCTCTCTCTCTCTCTCTCTCTCTCTCTCTCTCTCTCTCTCTCTCTCTCGACTCCTTTACCTCCCTTCCTTCTATCGGTCTGTCTCACTCTTCTCTTTCTGTCTCTCTCTCTCACTTCCACTCTCTTATTTGTATTTATCCTTTCCTTCTCTTTCTCTCTTTCTGTTTCCTTCCACCTTCTTTACATTGGTCTTTATCTTGCTCTCTCACTCTATTTTCTTGCTCCTTCTTTCCTCTCCCTTTCTCCTCATAATCCTTCTTTTTCATTCTATTTGTGATTCCTCCTCTTTTTCGTCATCTCTCTGTTTCTTACTTTAATTGGTCTCCTTTCTTTCCCCCTCTTTTGTTTTTTCCCTCTTTCTCATCATTTTAACATTGTCGTCTCTCTGTGAGCGTTAGCGTAACCAGATTAGCGTAGCGTTGCCCTGGCTGATGTTAGAGATGAGAAATGAAGAAGACGTTTTTGTGGATCTGTTTGTTCTGGCGTCGTTTTTGATCTTTGATCTGGTTCAGTTTATTGAAATGCCAGTTGCTCTGCGCTGAAGTCAGAAGCGGTGCTAATAGGTGGCAGATGCTCTGCTCACGGGTCTATTGGGCTCGGGGATGCACTGAGGCCTTACTGAAGCACTCCTGTCACTGTGTGTGTGTGTGTGCGTCAGCCGTCCCTCACCAAGCTCCTCAGAAGTGCCCTTGTAAAACAGAGCCGAGTTTTCCCAGACGCTCGGACCACTTCAGAAGAGGATGAGTGTACTCTCTGCGGCCCGCTCGCGCTTCACTTCCTGTTTCGTGTTTACAGAAGACGGATCTTATTGCCCTCGTCGTGAAATGGTGGCATGAAGCGCGCCAATGTTTTTCACCGTGTTTAGACCCCCGAACCCGAGTTATTTAGCTTCTCGTTGATGGATGTGTTAAAGATGTGAAACACCCGGACAAGAGCGCATCGAATAAACACGTAAAAAAGAAACGAGGATGCCAAACATACTGAGCTGTGTTTTTGTGTGTGGACGTGTCCCAAATCACACACCCTATACACTATATTGAACATCACAAATGTCTCGCGCCGTGGTAGGATAGTATGGGCTCACTGTACGGAAGGACAACTGAAGTGACCCGTTATGACTTTATTTTGGACGTGTCCCAAACCATAAGCCCTATTCACTGTATAGGCCATGAAATAACCGAGGTGTCCAACAGTGGATGTGTCCCAAACCACACACCCGGTACACTATCCATATAGGGTATAAAACTTGGCACCATCACTGTATACTCATACGTGTATAATCAGCACACTGTGGAGGTGTCCAAAATTACATTCCATATTCCACTATGCAGGCCATAAAAAATGCCAGCCCAAGTGTTCAATAGCGGGCGTGTCCCAAACCACACGCCCTGTTAACAATACAGGCCACATAAACACCATCCTGTGTCTAGCAGTAGGTTTGTCCCAAACCACACGCCGTGTACACTAAGTAGGACATCTCAGATGACTCACTATGACTTTATTGTGGACATGCCACAAACCACATAAACACCATCCCAAGTGCCTAATGGTGGGTGTGTCCTAAACCACACACTGTATACAATAAGCAGGACATCTCACTGTGAATATATTGTGGATGTGTCCAAAACCCACACATGCCATTCTTTAGACAGCATGTATGCACAAGTGCCCGATGGAGGATCCATCCAAAACCACACACCCTATTCACTATATAGGCCACATGAAGGCCATCCCAAGTGTCCACTGTGGATGTGTCCCAAAATGTTAATAATGGGGAATTAGCTAATATAGGGAATACATATATAGGGAACATTTTTTTTTCATTTTGTGAATGTGTCCTAAACAAGAGATTCACACTGTAGGCCACATAAACACAAATACAACAATGGGCACGTCCCAATCCACTCTCTCCGTACACTAGACAGGGTACACGCCTTGCTTCGTCTTCAGCGCATTGTGGGATTGCAGATGTTCTCCACCGTGCTTATGAACATAAATACAAACAGCTGTGCTTGTTATTAGTGCACTATGTAGTCAGTAAGGTGTGGATTCGGATGTTCCCTTCCATCTGTAAGGAGAATTTTTAAACAAAGGCTTCCTTCTTCTCTAATAACGATTACGAAAGGACGGTTTAGCCCGAGAGTGGCCACTTCAGCCAGGAGCCGACTTAAATAGGGTTTATTTATTCGATGGAGTTGTTTAGTCTGTTCACCCCACTGCCGCTCGCTCTATTAGCGAAATCTGCATGTTTACCTCAAGCTCTTTACAGTAATTGCTCTTCTGGCAAATAAGTGAGGACCAGCGAGGACCATCACGTGCAGTCTGCGGCTACGCTAAAGATGCACATGTACAGTGAAGTTGAAAAGTCTGAGTCTGACACCAAGGAACACAATATTTCTCAACCGCTGAGAAAAAAATCCCACTCTATACAGTCTCTGAACCAAGAAGCGGTGTTTTTATTCTATTAATTATTAAAATCGAATTAATAACATTCATCGTGTTCTTAGGGACAAACGCACACGACATACAGGAGCAAAATCCGGGAATTCTACAAAGGAAGTGTTGCTTTAGCAACAGAGAAATATAAACTGTGAGCCTAACCTTGCTAATTACTGAGGCTAATGATTCAGCTAGCTCGATCATGACGATCTGAAGTCACGGTGATGATGCAAACGGGTCAAAATGATCCGGAACATCAACATTTACCTCAGATATGCTGTTAGTTTAAAAAAAAAATAAAAAAAATAAATGCCTCCATGTGGTGAAAATTACACTGTGATCAGACTTAGCATCAAATGCTAACCCAAACTCCATGGTCAAAAATGCCACACGAGCGCTTACTATTTAACAATAAACAGCACTAATTTATTTTTGTTTACTCCTTCGGATTTAGCAGTATATGTAATCACGTTTCATGGTAATGCTGACCCTGTGTTAGCATGCATATGACAAATAAACTGAACTGAATCATTTCCAGTTGACAAAAATAAAACCAAATAAATAAATGAATATGCTGACCTTGGATGGTTTTGGAGCGTGACTCTAAAACATGACTGACACAAAAAAAGTTTGTTAGTTCTATGTGATAATGTTCACGCACACATCAAAAGCTCCTAACACAAAGAGCAGGCTAGTTAGCTCGCTAGTTTGTTAGCGACCACCATAGTGCGGTTGTCACGGTAACACTGAATTCGATTCCGACAGGTTTTTTGGCTGCTGTTAAATAAATCACTGAAAATCTGAGGATGTAAATCGAGCCTCTGACATTGAAATCCTCCTGACCAGTGTGAGCTAGCTTACCAGCAGTTAGCGAAGCAGGTTTAAATGTCATGTGAGTTTTGTGAATAATGTTACCAAAAAATGTGGCAGTGTGACTGATGTAAATGAAAACAATAAAAATGCTTGTGATGTTAATGAAAAATGTTCATTAGTTAAGAGAACGATGATAATTGCAATAACTTTCAACAGCTTGCCATAAAAAAGACAAAGAAACTGCAATATGCTGAATGTCTAATCTTCATTTAGAAAAAGCTCAACTTTTTATGGTTACAGGCTAATATCAGACATCAGCACTTCAGCATGGGGACCTAGGGACGAGTTTCCCGTGTGAACACGCTAGCTTGGCGTAGCCTAGCCTGTCCGGGCCGTAGCATTTTGTACGTGTCCTAAACGCAGGACATGTTGGCTGCTCATCAGTAACTCGCGTCCTCTCAGATGTCTGACATGTTTTGAAACGTCCTCTAAACATCTCCGGAGGCCCTGAAAGGTTCTCGTTCTCTCTCGCCCTCCTCGGCAAATAAACAGGGATAAACAGAGGCTGCGTGTGTGTCCGTCCCTTCTCTCCGCCGAGCAGCCCGACCAAAGAGCCCTCATTTCCACAGTTTGTATTTGAGTTCTCGTAACACGAAAACAAGGTTACGGAAAATATATAAAAAGCCGAGCCGTAACAGAAACCAGAGCAGGACACTTTTGTCTCGTTATTTTTGCGGGCAGGTTTTTACGACTCTTTGTCGAGCGCCGATCCGATGCTAAATGCCGAGCTCAAATGTCCAACATATGTTCGAAACCACACCTTAGCCACTATTACGTGCACCACTATAATCATGTTTCAGAGCCTAATGCAGAATGTCTGATGTGTTCCTGAAATTCCACAATGTCTTGCAGTAGAGGTAGCGTCTAAGGGGACCTCCGGACCTATGAACACTTTGCAGTGTGTAGGGAGCAGGGGGTAAGGGACTATTTCAGACACACAGTTGATGTCCCATCGTCCTGAGTCTTCTGTGGGCACGTCCCAAATCTCACAACTTATTTACTATACAAGTCACAAAAAACAACAACAACTCATCAGTAGGCATGTCCCAAATCATCCATATACAAAGGTCTACCCTGCATAGTGTATACAAACATCTCATAAGCATTGAAGTCCCAAATTGGCCGTTCTGTTCACTACACAGGCCATCACAGACGTCTCAAATTCATGAGTCCGCTATGGACGTGTCTCAAATCAGACGTCCACAAATGTCTCACTGCCATGTTCCCCAAATCAGGGCGTAATCACTTCATTCACTATGTAGGCCATCAGCAATGTCTTAGCCTCATGGGTGTGTCCCAAATCGGCCACTGTCTTCACTAAATAGGCCATCAAAAATGCCTGACCGTCACCAGTCCGCTCTGGACGTGCCCCAAACCATCTGTCTCTAAACTGGAGAGGTCCAACACTAACAGTGGAAGACGATGTCGTTTCTCCACTTCGGCTTTTCAACACGACTAATGTGCTCCTGTGTATCGGGTCGTCTGCAGAGGACGAGCCACAGTCGAGAGGAGCCGCTAATGAAGCGTGGAGGCCAAAGCGATAGCGCTCAGAGCTCCTTTTGGCTCTCGGTGCCGATTACAAACCCGAAAGTCCGCCACAAATTGTCGAGCCCTCGCCTCGGCTGATCGGATTTTAATTAGCCTCTCATTCACTGTGACATATCCGTGCTGTTCAAATTCCCAGCGGCTGAACCAATCCATCCATGTCCCATTAACTCCCGGCTCTGATCCGCTGCTCGACTTTCCATTTTTTGAGGTGAACGTTATTCCACAGCCAAAACCGTGATGTTCTTGCCCTTACGGCTAAGCTCAACTAGCTTCATGCTAGCATATTTTACAAAAGGATTTCACATGAGCATGAATCAGATCTTCTCAGGCACCACTGCCTGACTTGAGGAGTCATGAGCCTTGATGCTTCCTCAGTTTGGTGGAATCTCTGAAAACGTGGTTAGCGCTGGATACGAAGTGTAATTACAGGGAGATTTTAGCTCTTTAACTCTTTTTTTCTTTAAATTAGCTACACATCTGAGAGAGATGTTGAAGTGCCAGATACTCTTGTCTCATTTTCGCTCTCACTGTTTCTTCGCATTGTGTGGAAAAGACCTCCCCTCGGCCAGGGGGCTGGTCTTAATGGCATACATGAGCATATAAGTGGTTCTAAAACCTTGTCATAGCCATAGGACTTAACAAAATGGCTATGTAAGTTGAGGACTTGACTTATAGCTAGCTTATAATGTCTGTCAGAATGTGTAGGTAGAGTTCATACCTGGTATCCTATCAACACTGTTTACTTTTATCTGATTTTAGCTACCATGCTATCAATCTTTGGTACCTTTGGCACAGTTGCCTGCTAGTTAACTTGGCTACTAACACAGTAAAGCAGTTTACTTAACATGAATTAGCCTAGCATGACTTACCTGCTCAATCCTGGATCGCTCATGTTGGAACGGTAATCAGATGAAGGAGCAGCACTCGTGTTAAAGTAACAGGTTTATTCCAGCTTGTTTCTCTCAAGTGAAACCTCTGTAATAAATAAACGAGTATTAAAGTTAATAGCATATTTATTTATTTATTTATTTATTTCCTTCAATGTTGGCATTGTTCCACTTTATTGGAGTGTGTTATTAGAGGTGAACAGCTTGATAAAGATCAGTGGAATTCCTCTGCTCGTTTCTAGTCTGCTCCGCATCGCAGTGACAGGAGAAGGGTGCACGCTTAGGGCTCTTTCACGATCCTCTAGGGGCACTTCATCGCCTCTAGCTGGGGCAGAGGGCAGCGGCAGAGCAAACGCAGCCGTCGTCCCGATCCACAGCCCCGGGGTGCGCCCTCCCCACAGCGTGTGCTACATTAGTGCAGGTTACGCGGGTGTGCGGTGAGGAAGGGGCCGAGTGGAGGAACACTCACTCCTGATGAGGAACCTCAGAGCACCCCACCACGAGATTAAGCAAGGAAAACTAATCAACACCTTCTGACCAATCAGCATCCAGAATTCATCAGCGCTGCGGTGTTGACATGTTGTTGTGTCTTTCTCTTATTCCTAATACGCACTAGCCCTACACCCCACACCCTACACCCACACCCCACACCCACACCCTACACCCCACACCCTACACCCCACACCCTTCACCCCGCACCCTACAACCCCACACCCTACACCCCACACCCTACACCCGACACCCACACCCTTCACCCCACACCCGAAACCCCACACCCGAAACCCCACACCCTACACCCCACACCCGACACCCTACACCCCACACCCTACACCCGACACCCCACACCCCACACCCTACACCCCACACCCTACACCTGACACCCCACACCCCACACCCTACACCCGACACCCCACACCCTACACGCCACACCCTACACCCCACACCCTACACCCCACCCTCTACACCCCACACCTCACACCCTACACATGACACGCCACACCCTACACTCTGCACCCCACACCCAACACCCCACACGCCACACCCTACACCCGACACGCCACACCCGACACGCCACACCCTCACTACGAGGACATACCTATTTTGCAGACTCTGACGTCTATAAAATTACAGCATGGCTGAGATGTTAGCTATCACACACACACACACACACACACACAAACTATTTAACTGGCTTCATTAAAACCCACTCGAGCATGAACATTAGGATAGTTATGACAATTAGGATAGTTACGGCTTCTTAGCTTTTTATCCTCAGGCTACTTTGTGTTCAAGATGTGAGGGGAAAAAAAACACAACGATTACACCAAAGCATGCTAATAATCCTAATAACGCTAATAACGCTAATAACGCTTGCTGAAATGGAGCCGCTAGTTTTCTCAGTGCTATCGATACGATCATCATTGCTGTCAAAACACCAGCGAGAGCTTTCAAACTGCCAATGGGATCTGACGTGTGTGTGCGCGTGTGTGCGCGTGTGTGCGTGTGTGTGTGTGTGAGTGTGTGTGTGTTAGCGCTGTCACATGCTAGCATGCTGAACCTGAGACTACACACATGTTCGACCCAACGTAATCACATTCCTGAGTGCGCCATGATGAAAGGGAAAACTATAATGTGCACGGCTGTTTCCTTTAGGCAGGAACAGAGAGGGAGAAAACACACACACACACACACACACACACACACACACAGCAGTCGTAATTAAGTTCCTGTGAATGGAGGCTCGTTTAGACAAACCATGGCAATGTGAACTCCCAGCGATACAAAGCAGAGATCTGTGAGATTGACTGGATGACCTCTGGTGCAAAAAAAAAAAAGAAAAACACTTTATTGAAAAGAAAAATAAATAAAAAGCACATTTTTAGAGGCGTGGTGTTTACAGCGGTGCTGTCGCTTCCAGAGAAGGTGTGTGACGATACATAGTAGTGTGTTGAGACTCATTGTCTATGAGGTTAAGTAGTAAAAGTACTCAAGTAAAAGTAGTAAAGAGCAGAAAGATACCGGTTGCTAGGGCGGCTGTTAGGGTGTTGCTATGGTATTCCATGTGATTTGCTTGTGTTTTGCTAGACAGTTGCTATGGTACTCCAGATGATTGATGAGTGTGATGTTGGATGGTTGCTATGGTGTTTAGGTGATTGTACGTGTATTGGCAGGTGGTTGCTATGGTATTATGTGTGGTTGCCATGGTGTTGCGAGATGGTTGCTGTGGTATTCCAGGTGGTTGTTAGGACATCGCTATTTGGTAAATATGGTGTTCCAGCTGGTTGCTAGGTTGTTGCTAGGCAGATGCTATTGTGTCCTAGGTGGTTGCTAGGGTGTTGCTATGGTTTTCCATGGTTGCAGTGGTTGTTGTAGGTGGGATCTACAGCTGTCGAGGCATTTAGAAGTGAGGGGAATATTTATGTATAAACGAGTATCAACATGTAATGCTGCTTTTAGCATGTTAGCTATGAAAGGACTTTAGCTAGTCAAACAAAGTTAGCGAACACTAAAACAGGGAACATGAGTTTTCCCCACTTTTCCACGTTTTACTAATTCGTTCCCGCGTGTATTCCTTCCTTTATCTTACTTGCATCCTGGTAACGGTTTAACGCCATGATTTCAGCCTCCGCTTTCCCCAAGCTTGACCTACATAGCAACAGTAACCAAGCATGGGTGGGCCTTTGATGTCCTGTTCTTTGAAAAGTGAGGGGGGGAAAAAAACAAAACATGATTTAACACTTTTGATGCACGTTTGATATCTGACAATAAATAATGATGCAGGAATGACTTCACGATCATGCTGAAGCAATTTTACTGCATTAAAAGACAGATGAAGTTCGAGTAATTTGTAATCGTGTGTGTGTGTGTGTGTGTGTGTGTGTGTGTGTGTGTGTGTGTGTGTGTGTGTGTGTTGTGATCGATACTGATTGGCCAAAAAAGAAAACCCCCAAAAAACGCAGCACCTGCAACAAAGTCACGATTTGACCTCGTTACACTGATCAGCGTCTGAACTTTTCCGATACGGAACGCTTTAAAAATGCACATTCCTGAAAGTGCGAGATCAGTATCAGGAGCAGAAATCATATTACTGCGGAATAAAGAGGCGTTTGAAGTGTGTGTGTGTGTGTGTGTGTGTGTGTGTGTGTGTGGGTGTGTGTGTGGGTGTGTGTGTGTTTCCGTTGCCATATTACTGAGCTAGGTCCAAAACTCCATTCTTCATGTTTAACTTGTTCTTTGTTTTTTCCTCAGAATATTCCTTGGATGTCACTATGAGCTCAACATGAATACATTGGTGTGTGTGTGTGTGAGAGAGAGAGTGTGTGTGTGAGAGAGTGTGTGTGTGTGTGTGTGT
>JAQQZX010000039.1:28370967-28381141 GCA_030068355.1 Notoglanidium maculatum
TGTGTGTGTGTGTTTGTGTGTGTGTGAGGGAGAGAGAGAGAGAGAGAGAAAATGAATGACAGAAAACCAGACAAACGATACACATGCTTTGTCTGTCCCTGCTTAGTGCCTGGAACCCCTCAGGGAGGATGTGATGTCATCAGCATGCGCCTGTCTCCTCTCATATTGATGACAGGGGTCGTCCTTTACGAGGTGTGGCACACACACACACACACACACACACACACACACACACACACACACACGCAAACACAATATTTAGAAAGATCTGCTTTGTGTTTCTGTCCCTGGCAACATGCGACATTCTCCCCAAAGCGCCATGACATAATGACACCGTGGAGCGGCCATTTTTCTGTCTGAGGTCATTAGAGGTTTGATCCCAGACACTGCTGTTTTATAGCAGAAACATTATTAACACATTCAGTAGCTAGCTCAGAGTCCGCTGGTTTATAGGCTAATTAGCAGGCTAATAAAGTGCATTAAGGGAAACTTGTATAAGGGTTCATAAGGCCAGAGCTGGTTTAATGGGGTCACCAGAGGTCATTCCTAACACACTTTTTGCAGTGGCAACTAACGAACACGTTTAATCACATTAAACCACTTTCTATTCACCCCAATTTCAAATGTTATTTACTAAATATATTATAAATGTAAAGGGAACCCACAGAACCTGAGAATGTAGGGCACTGAAAACATAAGACCCTGAGAACATAGGGCACGTTTATGGTGGGGCATAGGGGTCATAGGGCACTGGGGACGTAGGACCCTCAAAACATTGCTAGGACCTTAGATAAATAGGGCCTGGAAACATAGAACCCTTGAAATATAGGACACTAGAAGCATAGGGCCCTGGGAATTTTGGACCCTGGAAATAGAGGCTTTGAAATCTAAGATATCGGAGATAATTGGGTCCTCGTAACATAGGCCAATGGGAGAGTAGAACCCGGTTAATATAGGAGCCTTGAGATATAGAACTTTGTGGTTATAGAGCTCTGGGAACATTAGACCCAGGATAGGATTTGGGCTCTTGCTAGGAACATGTGGAACCCTGAAAGTACAAAATGCTGCTAACACAGGACCATTGTAAGAGAGGATTCTGGGAATATTGGGATGTTTCCAAAATTACGAGGAAAGAATGTCGGACGTTGTGAACACGTGCTCAGGTCTTGTACGCACTTGTACACATCACTGGGGTAGAATTCCTTTTATTTCAACATCATATAACTTTGATAAAGGAGTTCATTAAGTGATTTGTAATTAAAACTGAGTGCATACGTGTTTTATTAGAAACACACACACACACACACACTTGTTATATGAACTGAAGTCACTTGAGGCAGCAATGAATAAAAGGTTTCATTTTAATTTGAACACATCACCTATTAAAATAGGAGATTATTTGTTCGCCAAGGTTTTACGATGTTTTACTAAAATTCCTTCGCGTCCTGCACGAAGCTCTTTCAACAAAACACGTAAATCCGTCACGTCACATAATGTTTCGAGTTCAAATAAAGCAGCAGCCAAGAGCTTAGCATTGTTTCTGGCCCTCGCCGTGCGTTCTCTCTGATGGGCTTTACCTCATTACCATGTCATCATCACGCGCCGGGCCTGTGGGCTTTCCGTGCGGTGATAATAATGTGTCCCAAGTCAAGAATCCAGGTTTTGGCTGAACCTTGCTCCTGAAATGCCATTTTGGGAGTGTATATGCGTGTCGAGCTGTTTCTGGCAAAAGAAAAAAAGATGAACCTGAACGGCTAACAGCTTCATAATTCACACGTTTCCCCTCTCGTAGCCCCGGTACAAGACGCACGTCGATGACACGCACCGAACTGTTCAGCCAAGTCACCCAGAATGATGCTTAGCATGATAACTTCCCACTTATTATGATAAACATCTGAAACAGTTTGCATTTATTAGCCTAAAAGTCTGTGAATCTGTAACACAAATGTCTTTGAATTAGCAGGAACTCTAAATGTCTGTAAATCAGGAGAACATCTGTGTTCATTAACACATCAGCATGAACATCTGAGAAGCTGTTAAACTTAGCATAAATGTCTGAATTAGTAATAGCAATTAATAACTGTTTACATTTATTAGCATAGACATCTGCAAATTAGCAGAAGCCGTCTGTATTAATTAGCATAAGCATTTTCCACCAGGAGAAAGCGGTTTACAATTATTAGCATAAAAGTTTGAATTTGAAAAAAAAAGCTATTTTCATAACCACTGAATTATTAAAATTGTATGTAATGAAAGGAACATTGTGAATTAACACATTATCACCTGCAAATTGTAAAACAAAAAAGAAAAACAAAAGTGTGTACACGTGTTAGCATTAGTATCTCTGAGGTCAGCATTTCGGAACATCTGAGAATTAGCAGAAATTAGCGAGTCTGCGTTAGCATCAACACAATCTCTGAATTAGCAGAACCACAAGAAGGTCTGCAACCAGAACGCCTGTGTTCATTAGCGTCAATGGTGTGTTTTAACCGCAGCAACGTGCGTAAATTAGTGCCATCTGTTTTTCATGAACTTAACACCAACGACGTTAATTTACAGGGAACAAAACGTTAGGAGAGGTTTTTTGATTTCAGCTTTGTTTCAAATTGTAGGTTTTTTTAAAATTTTTTTTTACTTCTTCACAGTATTTGCTTTGGGTGCTGCGGATCGTTCTGCACGGCCGCTAAATCTCCGCGAGACGGAAAGGCGATTAGCTTCGACGTGCCTCTTGTTGGAAGACTTTGAAGACGCCGCTTTCAGAAAAATGCCGTCGCTGTGCCGTCCGCCGGAACGAGGCGTCGCCACCGGAGTTCAATAGATCCGTCGATGGCTAGTTTTCGCAGGGCTACGGCGAATCGCAGGGCGCTCGTAGAAATGATGGACGTTTATCCACACCAAAGCATGCAGCCGTCTGATACAAATTTACGCCCCAGGCCAAAATGGCAAGAAATTATGCTAGGAAAACATGGCTCCTAATGGATAGAGCCCGAGAGGGTCGTTAGCTCATAGTGAGCCGTGGATTTTAATTAGCGAGGGGGAACTTAGGCCTGATGAATAGCATCAAGTGAAAAAGGATTAGCTTGAATTAATCCAAGAATCTCGGCGAGAATTAGCATGCTACGATGTAGAGACAGATAATTAGTATGCCACGACAAGTTCATGTAGCTCTAATTTCTCCTCAAACCAAAAAAAAAACTGATCGTCTATATTATTCTCCAGGAATCCAAAAGTTAAGGTGAGGCAGCTGAAGCTAAGCGCTGCCTTTTTCTTGTTTTGTTTTTGACTTGTTATCATAGGCCGTTGATGAATAAGGCGTATCGAGGTAGCTGTACGTCCCGGCGGAGTTTGCTCAGCGCTCTGCTCAGTATCCGGCCTCCGCAGATCCCTCGGTTCTCTAATTGAACCATAATTACGGGAATGTGGGTCTGGACAGAGCTAAGAGCCAAGAAGATGGTAAATGTAGCGCTGCCCCTGAGCCGACTTGTGTGTGCGTGTGTGTGTGTGTGTGTGTGTGTGTGTGTGTGTGTGTGTGTGGAGGCAGGCTCTTAAAAGGCATCTAGAATCCACTTTATTGGGGTTGTGTTCTGAAATAATCTGTAAAGTGTGTGTTTGTGTGTGTGTTTTGTGCGTGTATGAGCTTTAGGGAAAGCAGTCTGTATGTTAGCATAATCATCTGAAACTTAGAACTAGCTTAGCTTATTTATTAGCATAAAAGTCTGAATTAGATCGGCAGAAACCGCATGGTCATGATCACAATTTATTAATTAGCAAAAGGAAAAAACCTGTAAATTAGCAAAAGCAGTCTGTATTTATCAGCATGAACGGTAGTTAGCATAAATGTCCGAATTACCGAAGACAGTATACGCTGCATGAATATCTATTAACATCAAATCATCTGGATTATCAGAAAAAGTTAATAAATGGATGTGTATTTACAGAAAATGAGCAAAAGCAGATCAATTTCGGGATTACATTTTGCATGTATAGCATAAGAGTTTCCTTTTAAACTTCATCACATTTTATTTAATAGTTAAAGCTTTTCATCTTACCGTCATTAAAAGATATTTTCTTTGAAGTTTAAGGTAACACACAGGACATATAAAGCATAATAATTGCGACGCAGCGGTTATGGATTTGTTTGTGCAGAATTTTAATTGGAATTAAATTTATAGCTGTGTTTATCGTGCGAGGCCGAAATGCATCATCTCTAAACGGCGCTTTTGTTTTTAAACGTGGATGAGCTAATGTCCATACGTCTCTTTGTTCTAAGTCATCGTGAGGGTCACTTTTCTTTTAAATGGGCTTTATTACTGGCTCTACTCGGGCCACGTCCTGTTTTATATTAGTGTTTAGACTTTATTGAAGTTTCACGTTGATGAATTCAGGTTGTTTCAGGAAGAAAGTTTCCTCCTTATAGAGATGAAAATCGCTAGTATGTCTCACTGGGCTCTAATGGACCCTGAAAAGAACCCTTTAGAACCCTCCTCTGGATTGCCAGGTCATGTAAGGATGACTAAATGGAGGTGGTTCCTCCTGTAACTACCAGGAACATTCTTGTTCATGAAGACCTGCACAGCTGACGTTTATAAGTTAGGAGAAGGACGTTTCAAGAACCTCAACAAGAACATTCATCATCATGGGTTGGGAGAAAAATGTCTTAATATTATGGTTCTGCAAGAACTTTAGGAATGTAATGTTCCAAAAACCTCACTGCAACTGTTTCAAGAACCATGACCAGAATTATTAGAAATGTTCGTGAATATATTTTAAGAAGCACAACGAGAGTGTTTACAGAACCGTAACAAGAACAGTCTTGACAATGAAGACCCGCAGAGCAAACTGTTATACGGAAGCTGAGCGTTTTCAGAACGTTGAGGTTCCTTGAAGGTTTGGCGCCAAGAACCTTTGTGTTTGTAAACTTTCCTACAGTGTTTTAGAAACCTTAGCAATATAACCTTCCAAGAACATTTCAGGAACCTCAGCAGGAATGTTCCTGAGCAAAACGATTATAGGTTAGGAGGAAGTTTTGGATCCAAGAATTTACACGTGAAAATAAATGTTTGTGCAGCTTGTAGCAACATTAGCACTAATGTCTCCATAATGTTTCTATAATATTATGTTCTAGCTAATGTTGAGAGAACATAAGCAAATTGCTAATAACATTGTGAAGGGAAGCACTGTGAGAACATTGCTAAACTCTACACATTTGCGGAAACGGTTTCTATTTATCAGCATAAACATCTGAGCATCAGCAGATCATCTGTATTTGTTATCATGAACATCCATTAACTGGCAAAAACAGTCTGTATTTATGAACGTTAGCAGGAAAAGTCTTTAGCCTTTATTAGCGCAAACGTCACGTCAAGTAGCAGAAACCGTGTCCGAGTTAGCATATGAAACTCCGTATATAAGCAGAAAGTCTGCAGTAATTAGCATAAAGACGATGTGGATCTGTGTCGGTATAAGACACCTTACTTAAGCTAACACTGCGGAGTAAATGGTGTCTTTCATATGTACTTGTTCAGGTTGTAACTCGCACGCATTTGTGCCGTTTGAACTTGAGCTCTCGGACCTGGGCTAATTTGTACTTTGTAAAGTGCTGCACTTGAATCCCACTTCCTGGGTTCGATCGTGAACGTGGATGAAAGGCATATTTCTGGACAATTTGCTTTTAGGTGAGGAGGTTAGTGACGGAAGCGATCGCCGTAGAAGACCATTTTCCGTGCCCTAATCTGTTAATAGCGTAAGTAGCTAATATCCTGTTAGCGTAGTGACTACCACCTGGAGACGCATCTGCAAGCTGCTAGTCGTTTCCTTTCTGCTAATTCCGTCCAGACAGAGCTGAATAATTTGCATTTTGAGGTTTGTGTTCATGTGAAAAGAGCAGAACATAGAGACAGAAAAGAGGGGAAGTGTGTAAGTCGCAGAAGCCTCATGCCGCTAACATATTTGCTTTAATGGTCACTAAAACATATGGAAGTGTTTAAGTGGAGTATTTTTAGCTCGCTTGTGGAGACGTGTTGCGTGTGTGTGTGTGTGTTTGTCCTGTACGCGAAGAGCTAGATTAAACCGTTATGTGTCTGCATTGTGAAGACTACAGTATTGTTCACTTGCAGATTCAGGACATGACCTTTGTCTAAGCAGCCTGTTTATTATTAGTCTGTCTTGGTTATCGTGTTTGTGAAGAATCTTTAGGTTTTGTTAATGTTTATATTGATATTTACTAGAGCAATAGAGATTAGAAGTCGTTATGCATGTAACTGTGGTTCTGAGTGGTTCTATGAACCTTGTATAACCAGCAAGAGCAGAGTATAACCTCATAATAATTGAATAATCACAATAAATACTGACAGTAACTGTTACCGAGAACCTTCTCATTGTCACCACCTGGTGTTCCCAGTGACCAGGAATGCCGGAGGGTTACGTAGGTAACTAGCGTTTCCTTTACCCATTGTAACCTTGATAATATCCACCAACAATGTCACAAGGACCCTGAAACCCTAGTACTGACCTGAAGGCTTGTCAGAGATCACCAGCACTATCAGACAATTGGGAGTAAACAATGTTACCCATATAACCACGAAGACACCCCCACCACCACCCCCACCACCACCCACAGCCAGTGGACTAAGCTCATCGCCTGGTGTCTAGTGTCTTATCTCCATAAATTTAAAACTCTGGTCTATGGATCGAGTTCTGAACCTTGAAATTCCTAACCTCAATCTCAGTAACCCAATATTTTACCCCATTAACCCTAAACTTAGCCTCAAGTACCTTTCTTTTAACCCCAGAAATGCTAACCTCAAGAACCTTAAGCTTTACCCCACCAACACTAATCCTGTCTGGATTAAAACCTAAACTCGAGTAACCGTAACCTTTACCTCAAGAAATGTAACCTGTACCCTATTAACACTGAACTTCAACTCTAGAACCTTAACCTCAGTAAATCTTCCTTTTTCCATGACCCAAACATTTATCTCCAGAACCTTCAACTTTACCCCAGTAACCCTGACCTTTACCTTAGTAACCCTAAACTTGACCCTTAGGAACTTTACCATGACCCAATTGACCTTGATATTAACCTTAAGAACCTTAACTTCTAGAGCCTTAACATCAACCTCAGTAAACCTACTCCCCCCCACCCCCCCACCCCATGACCCTAACTTTCATCTCAAGAACCTTGCTTTTTACCCCATAAATGCTAACCTCAAGAACCCATACCTTTATCCCAGTAATCCCAACCTTAGTAAACCTAACTTTAACCTCAACCTCAGTAACCCTAACCCTTTCCCCATTAACCCTAACCCCTACTTTTTACCAGAGTAACCTTAACTTTAATGTCAAGAACCTTATTCTTTACTCAGGTAACCATAACTTTACCCTCAGTAACTTTAACCAGGCAGATGTCTCCAAACACATTATTAATGTTACTATTACAGGGACATTGAGGTCATCGCAGATTTCCAAATCCTGAACCGTTGGTGAGTCAGATATTAATGTGTTGAACAGCCACAAAATTTGTCAGCCTGTTCTTTAGAAACGAAAATAAACATTTATCTAATCTCTATGCAGATTCTTCAATGTCCATAACACCATTAGATTGTTCTGCCAGTTCACAAATCAGCAGTCCAAATCTACGGTCCAAATGGAGGCTTGAACTTCTCCATGTGAAGGTATGCAAACAAACGCGACCTCTAGAGATTCTTCTGAGTCAGAGATTTGGGACAAAGGAAAGACATTGGCAGTGGAAGCAAGTTTCTAAAAAGCTGTCTTCTGGGCTACCAGACGAAAACCTGAGCTGTCAGCTGAACACTGAACCAATCCG
This sequence comes from Notoglanidium maculatum, assembly GCA_030068355.1. Lineage (NCBI taxonomy): Eukaryota > Metazoa > Chordata > Actinopteri > Siluriformes > Auchenoglanididae > Notoglanidium > Notoglanidium maculatum. Next base: position 28,378,793 of record JAQQZX010000039.1, read on the forward strand.
TGTGATGACCCACAGTCTTCCCGTCTCCGTCGTGGTCACATTAGTCAGAGTCTGGCATCGTTCTGACAAATCTCAGAAACGACATGATTAATAAGCTTCTTGCGCCCCCATAGAACGGCCCCACAGGTCATTATACACTCCAGAGTGACACCAAGAAGACCTGAGCTCAATTCCCGGAGATGCCACAGTCATGCGTGGCCAGAAGTTCCACCCCAGTGAGAGCACAGTTCATGACTTCCATGATGATGTCACAGGATTGGGAAAGATGGCTTGATCCCTCACTTCCTGTCAACACAGAGTGACGCTGACCAATCGTGGGTGTCAGTTCGCTCAGAATTGGACGGATTGCGTGCTAATGGAAACACGTGCAGCTTTGTCGTATCATATTAAGTGTCAGCTCGAAAAGACGCATGTCTATACTCATGGCCATGTTGTTCAGGTTTCACCATTTTTACGCTTCCTCTGGAGCTGCGATGGGATTTTCAGTGTCGCGTTAGTTATGTCATGTTTCAGTGTTATTTGATGCCATTTTAGACTTCCCAGCATCTTTCTGCACGTCAGCCCAACAGACGTTGCAAATTTGCACGTGCAGCATGTCAGGAATTAAAGACTCTGTGCCGTGCTTATAGGAAAATGATCAACACCACGCGTGGGTGGTGCGAAGAGGCGGAGCCGCTGTTACCACCCTGCGTTTTCCTGTAAGATCAGCGTTTAAGCCCTCTTGTACCACAGCAGGTTGTCCACGCTAACAGTTGTTTGTTTATTAGAGAATCACACATCATGGTTTTTGTCTGTTTATAGTTACATTTCATGTTAATGAAACAAGTTACCTGCCATTTTTACTTACCACCTACGTCAACATCTCAAACTCGTCTGTCCTGAAGATGTTGGAAAATTTAAAGTTACAGCTGTTACAAAGTGCTGACACTGGAGACTCCTTCATAAATGCTAAATATACACCTTCACCATATCAACAGTTATTCGTTGTTTTTTTAGCATATAAAGTCCCTGCATAAATTATTAATAATAGTAGCAAGTGCGTTAATATAAACCTGTGATCTGCAGCTCTCGGTTATCATCTTTTTTTCCCCAATCCAGTGGCTGCAACTGTTTGACCCTGACGTTGCTCCGAACGAATCACTCAAGTGTGTTTTCACTCCAAACAGCACAGAAGTGTATTTGTGTTGAGTTTTCGGTCATGGAGGAGAAAAAAACGCGGAGTCGTGAGCAGAAATAACAAAGTCTTCGGTCGACGACCTTGTACTCATCTGTAGTCAAACATGAAGAATGAGCTACACCAGAAAAGTGATTTACAAAGCACTAATGCTGCTTCAAAACAGAAGTTTAATGACTGTTGTTATACATCTCTATCATTCTTTGCTAATATGGATCTATTAGCATTTGAAGGCAATATATTTTAGATGAAAGTCTGTTTATTGTGTAGTCGCTTGTATTTTCTATTAATCAAATCGAGTAATACGTTATTTAGAACGTCTAATAAGTTATCTTTACAGCAGGAGTTTTCACAACTAGCTAGCAGGCTAACTACGCAACTTACGCTAGTAATGAATATGTCAAAGCTATACATACAGGAAGCCATTTTAATGTCCCAAATCGTGCAGTATTCACAATTAACGTTTAACAGTACATGACACTGTTTACAGGTAAATAATTATTACGTATAAAAGTGAGTTATTCAATCCATAACTGTTTCCATCATGTCCAAATGTTTCTCAGAAATCTGCTATCTTTATGTGCATTGTTTTTTTTTTTTATGCAAATGATCAAGATGATTTGATGAATATGCAAATTTGACTTGCATGTCACCTGACGACATTAGAGCCACTTTTTGTGCAGGTCGTGTAGCTGTGCAAGGCGGTAACGGTGCCACACTGAGGGATGTTCGGTGCTTAAGAGTTTAAAATTGCACAGCTGAGTTATAATTAATGTTCTAGCCTTTCACACTTGGCGAACAAACAGTTTTTAACCGTCTTTATTTTACATGTCGCTGTCTCATTAATAATCAGCTCAAAGGTGGACGTTGGCTCATAAATTCAAAGTATTTGAAAAAGCTAAAGTTATCCATGGTGGTTGAGAAATGATAAAGTTGGTGCACTTTGGGTTCAGGTCAGCGGTGAACGTTGATATCGTGCGTATTGTTGCGTTTCTAATAACTAGCGCTGAGCTACTTGTCCCAAAGCGCTATTTGATTGCAGTGTAGTCTTACCTTCCTGGCAGCGGCTTAAAAAAGACCAGCACAAGGGTGACTGCCTGTGTGTGTGTGTGTGTGTGTGTGTGTGTAAGGTATAGGAAACATGTGTTAGCCATTAATTTGCGAGTCGCCATTTT
>JAQQZX010000039.1:28385295-28405725 GCA_030068355.1 Notoglanidium maculatum
AGAAGGTGATCCCTCCTTCCTTATGAAACCTCCATCATGTACGAGACGACACACGAGAATATTTTTCTTTCACTAATACGTCCCAGCGGGTTTAGTGACACGGGTTCTGAGTTATGACTTTTCAGGCTCGGTGTAAAAGAGCTACGGTTGTTCGGAAATCTGCAATTCCGACGGATTTGGGCAGGATTGTGTGTAAGGCTGAGTGGGATTCAGGGTTATACGTTTTATTACGCCAATTTAATAACTGGAGAAGAAGTAAAATCAGTAGATGAACTGGAGGCGTGGCCTGAAATGTGAAGGCGGAGCTTCTACTACAGACATACAAACATACACTTAGACATGCACAGGCACGTGACGCTCCACACGCCACACATTAAAGAGAAAAAAAGTCAGGAACGCTGTTGTTCCGTTCCATTGCTTTCTGTCCTGTTCCATTTCTCTTCTCTTCCATTTTTCTCTTGTATATGTTCTCTTTCATTTTGTTTTGCTTTCTTCTTTTCTTTTCTTTAGATCTGTTCTGTTTTTTGGCTCCGCTTCAGTTCTGCTGTTTTCCTCTTTTTTTTTCTTTTGCTCTTATTTTTCTATTTTTGTTCCTCTCAGTCCCCTTCTGCTTTGTTCTGTTCTTACATGGTTCTCCTGTGCAGAGTGAATCAGGTCTACGTCATATGAATCTCTTTATACACTGATGTTACTGGGACAGACTCAGGAGTGTAACATTACTTACACTGAAATTTTATCTCTTAGCCTGTAGCACGACTCTAACTCTAGCATGTAATCCTCGTTGCCTCACTCAAACTGTCTGGATTTACTGAAAGAACCTGGAATAACAAATCCCGTGCACTTTGCTCTGTCCTCTTCTTATTGTATTTCACACAGCAGCAGCCGCCTCCAAAAGTTCTCCGAGCAGTGAGTGGATGTCAGCGTGCCGTGGCGTTTTCGCTCGTCTCGGGCCAAAGCTCCTTTCGACACAGAGCTCTACAGCCTCGGTTACTCAGCCATGGAAGCACGGCCTTCATCAGAGTTTGATGGTTGATTGCAAACATGTGGAAAATCAATGAATATTTCTGCATCATATTTTCCGTTTTACGGCGCTTCTCGTCTGTTTGCTTGTTTGGCTGGATGTTGTTGTTGTTGTGTTTATTTACTCATGATTTACTTCTGTTTGAACGCACACAGGACGGTCATGGTCCAGAACGTGTGTAAAGTTCTGAACGCTTATGATTAGCAGGAGCCGTCGGGTTAGCACTTAACTTTCATAGCTTTTTCAGCTTTAGCAACATGAGCAGAAATCCTGTAGACTTTCTGGAATTGGATTAGATTGGGTTTGGATTGGATTTCATTTGATTAAATTTGGATTTGGTTGTATTGGAATTGGATTAGATGGGCCTGAATTAGAATCGGACTGGGCTGGGTTGGCTTGGAATGGGATTCGATGGACTTGAATTGGAAGTGGATTGTACTCGGATTGGATTTTATGGGGCTGGATTGAGATGTTCTTTGAATGGACTCGGTTGAATTAGACTGGAACTGGATTGGAATTGGACCGGATTGGATTGGGACTGGATTTTGTCGCCTTTTTTTTGTCCATCCTTTAATTTGTGTCCCTTTTTGTCCTCATAATTCTTTCATCCTTTAATGAACCATAAACTTCTCTTTCTTTTATCTTTTTCTTTAGGATTAATTTATTTAATTTTGTCTCCTTCTGCACGTTCTATTTTGCTCCTTTTTCTCCCTCAGAATTCTTTCATCCTTCCATTTTGTCCTTCTCCGTGCCGCCAGGCCTCCGTGAAACAGGATCGTCCCTTCTCTGACCACACACAGAGTGATGTAACAAGTAATAATTAATACTCGCATTAAACCAGTGTCTTGAGTCCGTAGCAACTACCAGCTGCCAGTTCTGAGCTAAGCGACACCCACGATTGGCTAGCATCTCTCTGAACTGACATCCAATGACAGACCGTACCATTTATTTTCCAGTCTAGTGAGATCATGGGCTCTATGAAAAGGGATCTTCTCATTTCTGAGCGTAATGTCACAAATAATACATGGATATGCATTCATGAGATCGTTATATAGGTGAAAATTGTAAATCTAATTTCTTTTTTTTACTTGGCAATACCGAAATGATCAACACCCACGATCGGCTAGCATCATCTTAAATCAGGAATCACATTGTTTTTTCCCGCTGCAGTGAGATCACGGCCTCCACAAAATGGAGTGATGTCACAAACAATACATGAATATGAGTATTAATATTAAAGCAAATAATGCTGTCAGACCTTGTAGACGATCATCTGAGGTGAGCGCGCCAAACTCCCGTGATTGGTCAGCATCACCCTGCGTCGGCAGGAAGCGAAGGATTAAGCCATCTTTCCCAATCCAGTGACATCAACGTGGAAGTCCTGATCCGTGCTCTCACCGGGGTGGAACTTTGGCCATCTCTGGCAGTTGAGCTCAGGTCTTCTTGGTGTCACTCCGGAGTTTATAACAAGACCTGCGAGAAGATTATTAATCATGAGTTTTGTCAGAATGAAGCCAGACTCTGACTAATATTCCCACGGAATGCGAGTTGGGAAGACTGCGGGTCATCAGGAGGATGGGTTCGGTGTTTATTTCACTGCACAGGTTTCGTGTTTGGTATAAAACAGTTTCTTGAAAATTCGTTCCCATTTCCTTGCTTTTCTTTGGCTTTGATTTCCATGTCTTCACCCAGACCGTAAGAAACATGGCTCTCATTCTTTTCTTACCTATTTTTCAACCTGTGTCTCCACCCATGCTGGCTCGTTCCGCTTGCTTTTTTTTCCTTAAGGTTCCCAGCAGTTTCATCATCAGGGAGTTGCCCTAACATGGCTCGAGCACTGAAAACACATTCTCCTGCGGTGAATCGCGCTGCTTTTGGCCCACTGTCTGCTCCGTAGGGGGAAACGGTGGTCAGAATTTGTTAGTGTAATGGTTATTTCAAGTGGAACGGTCGTAAAGCTTCAAAATAAAAACAACAAAAAAAGCCAGTACCGGAGTGCCGGCTGAGTTGAAGCACAGATACGGGGCTTTAGGGAGTCGAGCTGGATCCAGTACCTTTACATTTATATTTGAGAGTTCATCACTGCTGCTTCTTTTTATCCGGGTTCTTCTAAGACAGTCATCTGCTGCCAGCATCGAATTGGCGTGACATGTAAACCTTTCCTGTATCTAAAACCAATCCTTGTCTCTCGTGTATCTCGGGTATCTATATATCTTTATGGGAATAAGACCAGACTCTTGTTTGTTGTCTTGGATCCTTTTGGAGTTTTTTCTCACCACTGTTGCTCCCAGGGGGCGTCCCTGCAGTATAGTGGGTATCATTGCTGCGCCACAGCTCCACCCGTTCCATCCTGACCTCAGCTTACTGTCTGTGTGGAGCTTCTCATGTTCTCGCCACGTCTGTGTGAGTTTCCTCTGGGTTCTCCGGTTTCCTCACTTGATTGGCGACTTTAAATTGCCTCCTAGGTGCGTGCGCGCGTGTGTGTGTGTGTGTGTGTGTGTGTGTGTGTGTGTGTGTGGTGTCCTGTGCAATGGACCGGTGTCCTGCCTCACTTACAGTTTGCTAGTGAATTCTGGATTCTGATTGGTCGGAAGGTGTTGAAGAAATTGCAGTGTAGTCATTTAGCTGCAGATCGCAGGTTTATATGAATGCGCGCATTCTAATACGTTATCGTTTCTGTAGTAACGGCTCGAATAAGGTACGTCTCACATATATGGATTGAATGTTAATGATTGATATGGTGAGGTTTTCTGTAAACGTAACGTTTATGGAAGGAGGCTCCGGTCAGAGGTAAAGCTCTTTCACATCTTCAGGACAGAGAAGATTACGCATTTTTGCGGTTTCTCGGTAACATAAGCTGGTTTTTTTTGAGACGGAGAGAAAAATGCGAGGCTGGAGAGGGAACGACTGTTTGTAGCTTGTTTTTGTGGACGTTCCGCAACAGGAAATTTAACTGTAAATGGATAAATAGTGAGATTGTCTTCTTTCATAAATGAAAATCGTAATTGTTGGCAAATTTCTGTGGTGTAAGAGGAAGAAAACATTTAGGGACGTGTCGTTATAAAATAAGGATCAACTCTGAATTGCTAACGGGAACTCGGACTCAGGTAGGAGGTGTGGCCTAGGTTGTGTAGGCAGAGTTTTATGTTAGAAGTGATATTATACGTGAATTTACAGATAAACAGTGCTGCTGTGTAATGATTTAGGAGTCTAGTTTGCACAACGCTAAACTAACCTGTTGGCTTTAAACTTCCATTACCTGTTAGCTACATAGCTGATTGACTTGTGCTGTTTCATTTAAGTAAAAAAAAAAAAAACAGTAAAAACATTCCTTTTGACCCTGAACAGAACAGGAGGGTTGACGTGAGCGCAGATTTTCACTCGGAGCTGCAGAACACTTCAACACGTTCTCCCCTCGAGGTTTTCCTAGCGAGCCTGATGGAATTAAGCTAATGGCTTTTTAACGAGACTTCACATTCCTGTTTCCTCCCTGCGCGTCATTTCTCTCGGCTTCTTAACGGGATCTTCATCTCCCTGATTTTTATTTCACTTCTCTGTTTTTATTTCTCCGTCTCCTAAGAAACCCGGGTTTTAAACAGAAGCCCGTTCCGCAGCACAGACGAGAGAAACCCGTTATGGAGACGGCGATCGTCTCTCAGTCCGCTTGCTAGGGTGTGTTTTCTTTTCATTTTTCACTCCGTCACTCGTTCCATCGCTTTCTCTTCCCTTCTGGGGTATGTTAGGAACCGTGCTGAAGGGCTGAAGTGACAGGAGTGAAAGAATGACAGATTGAGCTGCGTCTAATTCATCTTCAACAGGAGTGTGTGAGAGAGAATGGGTTAGGAATGGGAGGTATTGTCATTTCTTTGTCTTAGATATAGGTCATCATTTGATTTTGTCCCGCTCTGTCCAGCAGAATGTGTTCTGTTGATTATTTGACTCAAACAGCACAACAGTGGTTCATTAGTGGTTTATTCCTTACACATAGGCCCGATGCTGAAGCTGTGTTTATTTATTAAATGAGCAACTAAATGGTAAAGATTATTTGCTGAAATAAACAGAAATAACAAACTGGACAGTATTTGGAAAATTTCCATCTTTATCTCTACTGTACATTCCCGGCGTTCCAGCTTTTCCTGCTCTGATCTGTTCATCTGAGTCATCACTGTAATCTGGAAGCTCTCACACTCCTTCACCTCCTCCTAGCCTTCTATTGATCCTAAAGGGTCAGAACCTCAGCACTCTCTCTCTCTCTCTCTCTCTCTGTCTCTCTGCCTGTCCATCTCTTTCTCTGACTCTGTCTGTCTTTCTCTGTCCATCTCTCACTTTGTCCATCTCTCTTTCTCCCTTCTTAATTCCAGCTGTTCATGCCACAAATTCCAGTGGATGGAGTCTTTGACCACTACTCCATCCCACCATCCCTCCCCTAACAATGTTTCTGAATGTTCCTGCTCTGACAGAGTGAGAATTTCCAGGTTCTACCGCAAATCTTCCTTTGCTTCTCACCTCTACTATTTAATCTGCCATCACTCGTCTTTTTCTTTTCCTCCTGCACAAAATCACTCATCAGCAGTGTTTACAGTAAGCCAAATAAGTTTCTATAGGTTCCTGCTTTTCCAAGTTGCTTCATTTCCAAGTTCTCTGAATTCCCCTAGTTCTCCCAGTTTCTCTAATTCTCACTTGTCCATTAGCTACATTTACATGCATACAGTAGCCCAGCTTGGTCCTAGTTAGCTTGTTCTCCAAGTTATTCTATTTTCCAGTCTTCCAAGTTTGCCTAGTTTCCCAAGTTCCTTTATTTCTCCATGTTTCCCTAGTTTCCAATTCCTGGTGTCCCTCTAATTTCCTTGTTCTCCAGGTTCCTCTAATATCCAGGTTTTCCAGGTTTCCCTAGTTTCCAATTCTCATGTTCTTCTAATTTCCTAGTCCTCTGAGTTGCTTTAGGTCTCTTGGTTCATTAGTTATATGTACATTGACATAGTCGCCCAAATAATTTCCAGTAGTGTCTTAGTTCTTCTAATTTCCTAGTTTTCCACGTTCGTTTATTTACTAGCGCACATTTTATTTAATCTTTCCAAGTTCCGTTTAATTATTAGTTCTCCAGGGTCTCCCTAGTTTCCTAGTTCTCCCCATTCCACTACATGGACATAGTAGCTTAACCGAGATTCAAGTTAAGTTCATCTAATTTCCCACTCCCAAAAAGTTTCTTAGATCTCCAGGTTCCTATAAGGTCATAGTTCGTCAAGTAATTTTATCTTCTCGTCATACAGGTGCTTCTACAAGTGGCTAGTTTGTCAAGTTCCTTAATTTTCCGTGTTCTCCAAGTGTCTTAGTTCCCTCTAACTTCCTAGTTCTCTAAGTTTCTCTAGTTTTCTGTGGTCCTTCAGTTATAAATGTATACACAAAGCCTAAAGAAGATCCCGTAGTTTCTTTGTTGTTATGATTTTTCTAGTTATCCAAGGTCTTTTATTTTCAAGTTCTCCAAGTTCCGTTAGTTTCCTGCTTGTCAAAGTTCCTCTGGATTCTAGTTTTACAAGCTCTCTTATTTATTTTTATTTTTTTACTTCTCTCACTTCTACTAGTTTCACTTTTGTTCCCCAAGTTCCCATGGCTTCCTGGTTCCACTAGTTCTAAAGTTCATCTAGTTCTTCTAGTAACCTTACTTGGCCTTGTTTTCTAATTCTCATGTTCGAAGTCATTCCCCAGATCTTCTAGTTCTTCTGGAGCTTTACACTCCTGTGTTGTCTTGTTCACCCACATCACTAAGGTGTCAAGCTGTGATCACACATGTTCTTGCAGGAAGTTCTTTAAAATGTCACAAGATGTCCCACCGAGAGTCAGTAAAGTGATCGGAGTGTTTACATGTCCACATCTAATTGGAACAGTCACTCCATATTGGATTCTGCCAGAACCTTGGTGGGACCAGGACAGCCGGTCCCATAATCAAACCTCCATCAGGCCCTCGATCGGCAGCTTTATTCTAATATCAGCCCTTTGGTGTGCGTGGAAACAAAGTTAACAATGCTTCGTGTCGTCAAAATTCTGTCCTGTTTATATAAAGTTTATGACTTTCCCACACATGGCTTCCCTCCTCACGGATAACGACCCCGATTAGCATGTGGTCACCATGTGAACGGAAAGACGGGAAAAAACACTGTGTTCTGTGCACAGAGTGGCTTCTCTGGAAATTGACAAACTGTGTTCTCATCTAATTAACTTACTTGGAAAATTCTCAGATTATTTCCATATTGAAAGGCTCCCAATTCCTATAGTACCTCTGTCTCTCCCACTGACCTTGTCTCCACAGTGTCCTAATTCTAATATTCTTATGATTTCCTGATTTCATAGATCCTCATCCTATGAATCTGCACACAATTGGCCAAGGGGGGGAATCAATATCAAACGTATTCACAAATAAAGACCCCAAATTTGAGATTGCGTAAGTAGTCACCCCAGTGAAACCACTGTAGTTGTTCTGGTGTCACCATTTACCATCCAAAGTCACACGATTAGTCAAACGGAGACAATCTGTGTGCAATTAAAGTGTCCCATTATCTCAATATGAGTACATCTGTTGCTGGAAGAACCTAGAGTTTGTTGGAGACCATATCAAAACAAACAGCATCGTGAAGATCGAGGCGCTATCAAAGCAAGTCCGGGAAAGGTTCTGGAACAGTATCAGTCAGGATTTGGTTCGAATCGTTGGCATTAGTCAGAGAAGCAATGAAGAGTAACTCAGCATGCTGCTACCACCTTCGTGCTTCACTGTGGGTGATGATGTTCTCGCGGTGATTTCCGCCACTTGTTGAGCTTTGTGCAAAGGCCACATATGTTTTCCACGTAATTGCTGAGCCTCACCTTTGGGCAAACTCCGAACAGAATGCGATATGGCTCAGCATTCTTCCATGAAGTCCAGCTGAGTGGAGAGTCCAGGCTGTGAACAGCTTCACCAGTCTGAGATATGGCTCTCTCCAGCTCTTTCACAGTTAATGTTGGCCTCCTGGTTGCTTCTCTGACTAACGACCTCGGTACCCCACTTCAATACGTGCTGCTTTGCGTGAGAAATATACACCCTCTTATTGGGCTGGACAGTTTATTGGACAGCTTATGGCTTACTGTGAATTTATCATGTTGTTCTAGTTTTAGCACCTACAGCACATACCATCAGCACATCTCTTAAACATGAACATAAACATAAACTGGCGGGATCCAATAGCTGCAAAGAGCTGCTTCCTTACTGATCAAAAAAGAGGGATTTTTTTGTTGTTAAATTGTAAAACTGTGATTCACGACTAACGGTTTGCCCTTTTGCACTTAGCAAACATGAGAAAATGGGAAAAGTTGGACAAGCTGGATGATAAATAAAAGCCTAAAAATACAATCCCAGGCTACCACGGCTGCTCGGCGGGATCTTTTGACATGTGGCTCCGTCCAACATTAACAATGACCTCAAAGGTGGATGTTTGCGTTGGTGGTTTGACTGCACTTTCTCCCGTACGAACACGCAACATAAATCTGAGGTTAAAACGGAGCAAAAACCCGCAGCGCACAAATATGTAAGGCCAATTAGTTTCTGTGCAGGAGCCATTTTTTGTTTCACCAAGCAGTACTTGTTTTTTTTCCTTTTTTATTTCTTCTAAAGAGCTCTCATTATAACCGTAACAAACAGGGTTCTGCTACCGATACACTTTACGTCATGTAACTAGCGCCGGGTCAGCTTGCCATGGCAAACGGCGCATAAGTTTTATGAAATCTTTAATCATCGTACATCTGTTTCGCGTTGTAATAAACGCCTCATTTGCTGGTTACTTTGGACAATGTGAACACTAAAAACTCGACACATTTGTGCCCTGGGGGCCGCGTCCTTCCAACTGGGCTCTATCTCCAATGCTAATGTGAACATGAAAGAACATGCGGTTTTGGACGCTGAACGTAGATACTATGTCAGACAGAAGAAAAAAGAATGCACTGTTCTGGAATCCTGGGTTCTGATTGGTCAGAAGGTTTTTTTCAGTGCCCTCGTTCTAATATGGTTTCTATAGTAACAGCTCACCCGGAGGGACGTGTACGCTCCGACGCGCAACATGAACGGATTCGTAAACGTGTGTAATCGTTTAAAACGTACGGTGACGTTTTCTGTAAGAACATGTTTATTTAACATTTATGGAAGGAGTCTCTAGTGTCAGCGCTTTGTAACTGTCAAGCTGTCACTTTAAGTTGCTTGTCTTGTTTACATTCGACAACTAGAAATGGATAAAAAGCACGCTGTGGTGTTCTTTAATTAATTAAAAAAAAGCGTAATCATTAGAGGAATAAAAACACTTTGGGATGTGTTGTTATAGGAAAGCAATCAGCATGAACTCGGCTTTGATTTAAGCGGTACAAGAGGAATAAACACTTCAGTTTTCTCTTCAGGAGGTAACCGGATCTGTGGTGTTGATTATTTTCCTGTAACAGCACACGATGTTACGATTTATTCTTTACGTTTTCAGTCAGTTGATGGAAAGCGCAGTGGCGCTAAACACGTATGACCTCAAGCTATATGCTACAAATATGATCGCAAATTCTGCTTTGTTTTTTTTTTAAACAAAATAATGTCCAAACCTGACATATGCTGTGCATTATGGGTAATGAACACAGTAATGCCATATGAGCACTTGAAAACGCTTGGGTTTGGAATGTTTGTCAAAATGACTGACGTGCGGGTGGCAAGTACCTCGACATGAACTCTGCCGTTTTAGCATGTGTGTGTTGCTCTCGTTTTAATGATGCAAATGTGTCCAATTAATGACCTCATAGCGCTTTAAGGAGCGAAAGAATGAGAAGGAGAGGGGAAAAAGCAGCGAGAGAGAGTTTGCAGGTGCGTTGGGATCAGTCCAGAATCATCGTGGGCACATTTCTGCACCGCTGTTTCACAGCTGAATGGCGTCCAGCTGCACTATATATATATATATATAAAAAGAACACAGATTGAGAGCAAGTTTTCCCTTCACGCTTCACAAGGGAACATGGAATGTGTCCTCAAAATGGAGGATTTTAGTTTCATCTCCAAACATGCCTTCTGGAGTTATTATGCATATCTAGCCACAATGGCTGAATATCACATAAAGAAACTTGTGTGTCTCTGAGGTTTAAACGTGAGCGTACGTGCGTAAAGAGACAGTGTGATAAAGGGTTATTGCCACGTGATGACGTAGCGAGTGTGTGTTCCAGTCTTCATCATACGTCAGGCTCACAGGCAGATGTCAGAACTGGAGAAAGATGAGATGTACAGGAGTATGAGAACTACAGGCACCGTGGGGTGGGGGGTGGAGGGGTGTAGGAGTCCAGGAGAACTACTGTAGAACCCTTGGGGAACTAGGAGAAATAGGAAACTCAGGAAACCAGTACACAAGGAGAGTTAGACTAGATTAGTCTAGCAGAACTAGGACACTCACTGGAAAACTACTAGGAAGAGCTCAGCGTGACCTAGGGCACTAGATGAGCAAGCGGAAAAAGGACATTCTGGCAGCAATGGTACACTAAAGGAATTAGAAGGACTAGATTAACTAGCATACTTGTGGAACTGTGGGAAGGAGCAGAAGTATGACATCTGGACAAGTAGGAGAATCAGTTTCTAGCAGAACTAGGAAATTTAGAAGAAAGTAGCACGCTAAGAGGAATAGAAACGCTAGAATACTAGAAGAACTAAGACACTAGGGTACGTCTGAGAAATAGCAAACAAAGGCAACTGAAGTGAGATGCTAAGAGAGCTGGGAGACGCAGGAACTTGGGGGACTATTAGAAATGGAAGAAATAAAAAACTTGCTCGACTTGGATGTTAACTGGGATGCTAGGGGATGAAGCAAGACTGAAGAAACTGGAAAACTATGGGAACTCGAATAACTGGAGAAGTGGAGTATCGAAATAACTAGGACACCGGGGAACTACACAAAATAGGGGAGTAGAAAGTTCAGTAAGTGGAACACAGGAAAAATGAGCAAAATTAGAAAAACAGAGGAACTAGCAGAAGTAAGGAATTTGGGTGAGTAGGACACTAGAGGAATTAGAAGAAATAAATCAACTAGGATGCTAGTGGAACTAGCGGAACTAGCAGACCTGAGAAAGTTAGGCAAGCAGGACACTGGGGGAATTAGTTCCTGGTAGAGCTAGGACCACTAGGATAATGTGATTCATAATAATGAGAAGAAATATAAAACTTCCTTAACATTAACCTGGGTTAACTGGGGTACTAACGGAGGCCAGAAAGCTCTGAGAGCTGGAGACATGAAATCATTTGGGTCAGGTGAGGGGTGGAGCCTGGGTAGAGCGAGCAGGAGACAGGACATGATGCAAAAATACGCTGCGGAAATCGCTCACATAGCCGCTTCCTAATTTGGTCATAAACAACCGAGTCTTTTAGCGGTTCTTGAATGTGTCTGACACTTTCATAAGTTCCTGAATCCCATCTGAAGTGCCCGAATCGCGTCATCTCATCAGTTAGGCATTTTGGTTGGCGTCTTTGTGTATACGGCCCTTCTTCTTCACCCTCGGTTTGTTTGTGAATTCTCCAGACCATGACCTGCTCCATTCACACACGGACTCGGACATTACGTGCACTTTGTACCAGGGAGTTTGGACATTTGCGTTCTCACATACAGCTCCTCTGGGTAATGTTTAGATGAGTTCAGGATTGCAGTGCATGTGAAGTCGCTTTCGGGACTTCAGTTCAAGGGACCGGGAATTTCGGGAATTGCAACGTTCCGTAGAATTGGGAGAGCTGAAAGAATTGGGAGAAAGCAGAACTAGGAGATTTGGGCACATAAGGGCATGAGGATAGGGATAGTAAATAAACTAGCGCAACTATGTATACTGTTTGGGATAGTAGGGGACCTGGCAGATCTAGAAGACTGAAAAAGGAGGGGAACTTGATGAACTAGGACACTAGGAAGTAAGAATAAATGGGAACCTGCAGAACTAGGAAATTCAGGATTAGGAGACCTGGGAACCAAGTTATTGGGGAAATGATTGGAACTGTAAGAACCGATGTTAGTTCAAATGACATAATGAGTCCAGCTGAACTGTATGTTTCTCTACCCATATACTGTAGTGCACGTATCGAATCCTGAGCTACGTTATTAGGAGCGAGTTTTTCTGCAGAAATGTGCAGCAGGGAAAAAAAAAGCAGCAGGGAGCGTCCTGCTCGAAAAAGGAGTAACCCAGCTTTTTAACGTTTGGAATTACAGCAAAGGGACGTTTTTACTCAGCACGTGAAATAAAACAGAGATGGAAGCCTCCTCGCACTTAACGCCGAACACAAACACACTTTTGCATTTTAGAGAAGCACTTCTCCACAGGAGTCTCGGCAAACGTCGTGAATATTCTAACAACGCAGGTCCAATTTAAACCCGTTAAAGTGAGTCAAATCCAGGAGGATGTTTCTGTCTCTCTCTCTCTCTCTGTCTGTCTCTCTCTCTCGCTCTCTGCAGTCCAAAGCCAACAATATAAAAGTCTGAAAGTCTTCAGTTATCCAAAGCAGTACAATGTTTTACATTTTACATTTTATGACACTTCTTGTTGATGTTGTGTGAGAAAATCGGAATATTTCCTCAGCTGGGATTTATGGAATCTTATTTGAGAAACACAGTTTGACAAAAGAATGTGATGAACCCCGTTGACGGATACCAGAATATCATTTTTTTTTTATCTTGAGCTTCATCAAGTACATTTTTTGGTTTAGTAATATCGTGCTAGCGCATGTCTCATCACACGGTAACTCCGCTTTGTGGAATCTTCAGCACTTCCCAGTGTCCTAACCGCGAGATAACGCACTTTCAGCTGTGCGTCTGTAATGCTTCAGAAGTTTAACAGCAGCCATCTGTCAGAAGGACATGTTTAGGATCGTGCTGCTGAAGAACCCGCTTTCTTGACCTGTTAATGAGTTTAATGGTCAGATTAAGTGATGGTTATCTCGAGAACCTTATCTCCGATTTCACCGCATGATTTGAGCGTTTCATTGGTTCAGGGCAGAACGATCTCCCCGTGTGCCTGCAAGCTAATGTCTGTTTTATCTCCAGATAAACATTTTGCTCCCAGAAGTGTTCTTCTTCCACATGATTTTTTGCGAGTATGAAATCTGAATTTGCATGGTGAACTCTCAAGGGGAACCAGGGAAACTAGTTCCTCATTTCCCCCTAACCTGGGGAGTTAGTGTGAACTATGCTGGGAACTGGGGGGACCAAGAGATATAAAAACTGGCAAACTGCCAGGAACTAAGAAGTATTAAGAACTATCAGTTCTCACTATGAGACCTATGATACTAAGGAAACAACAGAGATGATAACGAGACGAAGAGGATCTACAATAAATTAGGAGACTAGGAGAACTGTGAAGCCTTAGATCTAGCTAAAACAAAAGAGCAAGAGAAACAAGGAAGTACACGAGAAGACTGTGAGGAAATAAGGAACTATGTGCAGTACAAAAAAAACCTAGGAAACCAGGCCAAAAAAACACCAATGATAAACTGGGAAATGATGGGAATTAAGAGTGACTATGATAAACTGGGACACTAGAGGAACTAGGAGAACTTTTAAACTATAGAACCAGCAGAACCCGGAAGAAACTTGGGAACTACAAGGGTGACCAATACTAGGAGATGTCTCCAAAAACTGAAATGATAAACTAGGAAATTCTGTGAACTGAGAACTATTGGGAACTATGAGAACTGTGGGACCTTGGAAATGAATAGGAACTAAGAGAACTCTACCAAGATAGCTGGGAGAGTGAAACTATAAAACTGTCAGAAACTAAGTACAAGTAGGAAGTACAACAACTAGTAAGTATGATTTATTGTGATGATAAGGGGCAGTGGGAGCTAGTACAACTAGGAACTAAAAGAACTAAGAGGAACTATCGGACCTAAGAAAAATACGTTCCATGGTTTCATCCGCTCCATTTATAATGGAACAAAATCTTGGGCCTCCAGGACGATGGTGCATAACGTGACAAGTGTAAGACTGACAAAACAAGTGCAGCTTGACACAACAAACGCACACAAGAAGGTTCCGGAAAGACGGAGCGTCGCCTAGATGACGTGAGAGCGAAGAATCTGATCAACACGAGTCCTGAAGACATCACTGCGCTGTAAAGTGCTGCTGTTGGTGGTCGGGTTCTGTTTCTGGTTCCGTGTTCACTTCATGACTCACAGCCTAAGCGAGTGAGTGTGTGTGTGTGTGTGTGTGTGTGTGTGTGTGTGTGTGTGTGTGTGTGTGTCTTGAGGTGTGTGTGGGTGCGTGTTTCCTCTGTATTTCCCCTTCGGTGGGAAACGCTGACTCTTTAGAGATGGTACGGTTTTTACGAGGTGGTGTTAAAGCGTCCAAAGTGACCACAACCGTTTCCTGTTGGAGGTTTTTCGGAGCGTCAGCCAATCGCATGAGCTCAGCACTGGGAAAGTTCTGGTAACTCATCGCCGTTTAAGGGATTTCCCCAAGATTTACTACTGAATCGTGACCATTTAACCTTTTCTACAGGAATGACACATATTAAAATCACACCAGTGAATATTTTCTCTTCTTTTCCGATTCTTAAACCTCATCAGGGCAAAAAGCAGATCAAAATGGGGTTTTTCAAAGCAATATTTATTACGTGTTACTGTTTAGTTTTTATCTTTTGTAGTAGTTCTCACTTTTATGAGTTTCATTAACATTGAGCTTTAATCATTTTTGTTTAACGTGTTTATCTGTAACAGGGAAGGAGGCGTGGCCTCTGTGTATTAATCACTATGAAGGAGGCGTGGCCTCTGTGCATATCAGTAACATTAAAGGAGGCATGGTTACAGTGTCCGAGAGTCTCTGTGAAGAGGATGTGGCCTGTGTACTTGTCCGTCACAGTGAAAAGCATGTGGCTTCCTGCTCACTGCCGAATCACATTGTACCATTAAAAAAAAAAACTCAAATAAAACCAAATCAAAACCTTTGGTACATGTGTGGAATCAGCTGAGTCATGACGCTTTGGTGTCATCGTTAAACTCTTCTCTCTTCCTCTGCCTGTTTTCTCCTGATTTGTTCCGTGTTTGTGACAGGAACCAGAAAACGGGAACAAAGCTTTACTCCATCTCTGCCAATCCTGAGCTAAAAAGTCTTTCATCAGTTTTCCACAGAAACACACATGACATTGAAATCCCAAACGAATGACAGATTTAAGCTCTCTCTCGCTCTCTCTCTCTCTCTCTCTCTCTCTCGCTCTCTCTCTCTCCCCATGCATTTTACTGCCACTATGACACGGTCCATTTATGCAAGAATGGCGTTGACGCTACGCAGGAACTCCTCTCATCCTGTTGGGCTGCGTTTCAAACGCTCGTCTTCCCTCCCTTTTTTTCCTTTCTAAGAAGCCGGACATACTTAATGTACATTATTTCCCTCATCCATCATGACATCAGGCTGGTGAAGGACGCTTGGACAAGGTGCAGGTGGAGATGAAGATGAAGATGATGGATTGACCTCAATTACGCTAAATAAATAGATGTTAAGAATGCTAACTCTTCTCGTTTATTAGCAGGACGTCTCCAGCAGGCTAATGGTCCCCCGGACAGACATGCGTTTCTGGGTTTTCTTTCTTTGAGTCTTGGCATGTTCTTTGTTCAAACGCGAGGACATGATTAAGTTGACAGCGCGTTTCTTTGTACTGGATTGCGCTCGCTTCCATTTGCCAAGCGCTCATTAGCCATAACAATGGTTTTTGAGTCATTGCTTTTTTATTGTTTCCAATTTTTTTATGACTTTGAAAGTCCCTAAATCTCTGCCGGGTTTGGAATGAAGGGCATTCGCCAGAAACGCAAAGCCCAGCCCGGGGCTCTGATCTTGGGAACGATTTGCTCTCTGTGCTCCACTCCCTTTCTCTGCTCGACGAACTAAAGCCCACAGATTACCGAGATGCCTCTCGCTTTTCAGCCTTGCTTTTCCCTCACAGCACACTCGACCACAATTTGAGGGATGACGTGATGGAATGTCATCTCTTTTTGTTTTTAATTGGCGTTGTCGTATTGCCGTGCGCAAAATCCGAACTTTCTCATGTTGACCCAGTTCAGTTAGGATTGGTCTAACTCTGCCTTCACACTAGCATGGAACATTTGTTCACTTGTCACCTCTTGTGGGCGTGGCCTGTCCAGAGTTTCCCCTCCCAATGAAAAACGGTTAGTAGCTACAGTATTTAAAGTTTCTAAAGCTAACTAGTTAAACGCAAAGCAGATAACGCACTAATCCGTGTGAAACCTGGTTGTGTGATTTACAGCTCATGCGCTCGGATTCGTACTAGCTTCCTAGCTATCTGTACTCGCTACATGCACTCATTAGTCATCTACACTAACATTCTCAGCTACTTCCGTCCCATCTGTATTCTTTTTCTTAATGTCTCTGCCCACATTTAATGACAGGTCATATATGACGGGGGAAGACAAAACCACGCCTATAAGCTTTAAGTCAATGGGAACGGACTGTAGTTGTGAGCAGGGAACTGAAAGATTGAGCTGTAAAGGTACATCAGAGGAACTGCTGTATTTGTCATTCTAGGGTGTCGCATGCAACTTGTATAGAATTGAGAAGATCTCAATTTAAATTTTGCTGTAATTGCATGTTCCTGCATACGTAAATAAAGAAAAAAAATACGAACAAAAAACCGAATGATCGCTTTGTCGCGTACTAGCGTGCTAGTGTCACAGCGTCACGCACGAGAAACTGTTTCCAGTCTTGGCTTAAAACCTTTGCAATTAAACGTGAATCACAATTTGTTATATCTAAACTAAATCATATCTCCGTTCCAGACCAGTCCGTTTAGCGATTTAGCAGTTAGCAAGTTTGCTTTACATCAGAGTTTAATGGTGTTAAACAACATAAATTGAAGTCAGAGAAAACGCTATGTAGCTATAAAAGTCAGTTGCGTTACACATGCGTTACACCCCAATCACTTAATCCCAATGAAATGCGCTAGCTGCAAAGTTGCCCATAAATATTTATTTGAAAAACTGTAGCTGTACCTCACAATGCTGCAAAGATATCAAAGAGTGGTGTCGGAAAGGTGAACTAATACTGACTGTTAGCCAACACGTTGCATATTTCCCATAGCTAGCTGGCTAGCATGGTAATGTTTAGCCCAGAAAGGTCCTTCTGTAGTGAAAGGAAGTCCAAAGGATTAGCTTTACACACTGTGAACATTGTACTGCTAGTTCATTATGCTAAATTCAGCACTACTTTTTTCCTCGATTGGCTACTGCAGAGGATTATGGGATACAAAGGACAACAAAGAGTAATCAGAAAATAAGCCAAACGGAGGATATGGACGTAATCAGATGCCTTTCTGCATCCAAGTCCTGCTTGTGTGTCTGTGTATTAAGTGTATTAAAAATCAATGCTAGTTGAGGAAAGTACACATTTTATCCTGGATAATAACCGGGAAAGGTTAAAGGATACTGGAGGTTTGTGGAACGGCTGGGGAACGCGCTGAGCGAAGTGAAGCTAATTTCACCTGTTAGATCTTCGAGAAGTCCAAACCAACAGACCTGAGCTGGATCGAGCAGCTAAAGCTCATGGCGTAGCGAGAGGCAACGCGCCAACACTTGCTCGTCACTTCGCCACCATCATCGCTGTGCGGCCCGGGGGAGTAAGACCGTGACGTATAATGTGCCACGTTTAACACGTGGCACGTGTAACAATGGCGTTATTGTGGACAAAACAGGCAGCACTTTTAAGGAGGTCTTGCGCTCCTGAGATGAAGTGCCCTCGTTCCTTTTGTTCCGCTGCGCTAAAGCTCGTGGATTAGCGAGACGCTAGGGCCAATTTGTTTCCCGTTTCCTAACACTTGCTTTCCGTTTCTCAGTCGTTATTACGAGGCTGAAGGGAATTAACGCAGGACTTGTAAAGCTAAGCTACATGCTGCTCGGATAAAATGTCCCAAGCTTGAGTGTCGAGAGCTAAACAGTAAAACCGGAAGGGTTTAGGTTCTAATCCCAAAACCGCCGCTCAGCCATTAAGCAACAAAAATAATGGCTCGGCTTTTAGCGCGGGTTCTGCCTCACTTGTACGTCGACAGATAAAACCCACTGCCAAGTGGATAAATATAAACATAATAAAGGAATATTACGGAACGCAGATCCAGAAGCCCGGCCCGCATTCCTCACCGCGGACGACTTCTTTAATCAAACGATGCCGTTTATTTCTGCCATACAATAAAAAAAAGATGGAGACCTTGTGGCTTTTATTGCGCTGAGAACGCTGCCAGATGGCCCCAGGCTCCCCAATGAAAACAAAAGGAAAAATAAAATACGTTCGGTAGAAGAACCCTTAATAAGTGCGGGCCTGTAAAAATTACGCGCAGGTTCTCTGGCAGCGCTCGAAGCTCGGAGATTATTCAGCCGCTGAGAGACGTAAAGTTGTGTGTCGTTAAATATCAGCGATGCTGGGAGCTTCGTTACGAGAGCGAGCGACTGTATTTCAGCAGGAGAGCAGAAACAGATCTGAAACCCAGAAGACGGAAATAAACATGCTGATAAATATCGAGGTTAATCCAATCTGTTTGAAGCAAACAAACCAAAAACCTTTATTGTTTATTCTTACTGCTTTAATACGTCCGGCGTCTGGACCACATGACCTTACACCTGGAATCTGATAGGCTGGATTTACACCTGCATGTGTCCTTAATAAACCTACTTACATCTGATCTGTTTAGCAAATGTCTTTACATTCTGATTGGACAGTGAGGTGTTGATTTAATGTCCGAAATAAATGGTCAGAAAACCAATTAGAGATGTATACAGTATTAGTGGACCAGGTCTTTCCTGCAGCTCTTCTGCCTTACAGAAGTCACGCTGGTTCCTTGCCGTGTCACTGATCGGTTCTGACATTCTGGAGGGAAAATGAGTTCCAGTTCATCATCTTTATTTTCTGTTTCTGTCGTCATGGCCATGAACTCCATCAGCCGTTTAACCTGCGACACGCACAGTACGAGAACACGGCTCGCTCTTCTCTTTAAACAGCAGGAGGCATAATGCAACAAAAGCATCCTCCACCTGCCTCTGTCTGTCTCTACCTCTTAACCAACATCTGTCTCTCTCCCAACATCTGTCTCTCTCTCCCAACATCTGTCTCTCTCCCAACACCTGTCTCTCTCTCCCAACATCTGTCTCTCTCTCCCAACATCTGTCTCTCTCTCTCGCTCCCAACATCTGTCTCTCTCTCCCAACACCTGTCTCTCTCCCCCAACATCTGTCGCTCTCCCAACATCTGTCTCTCTCTCTCTTAACCAACATCTGTCTCTCTCTCCCTACATCTGTCTCTCTCTCCCAACATCTGTCTTTCTCCCAACATCTCTCTCTCTCCCAACACCTGTGTCTCTTTCCCAACATCTATCTGTCTCTCTCCCAACATCTGTCTCTCTCTCCCAACATCTGTCACTCTCCCAACATCTGTCTCTTTCTCTCCCAACATCTGTCTCTCTCTCTCCCAACATCTGTCTCTCTCTACATCTGTCTTTCTCTCTCTCCCAAAATCTGTCTCTCTCTACATCTGTCTCTCTCCCTCTCCCAAAATCTGTTTGTCTCTCAACATCTGTCTCTCTCTACATCTGTCTCTCTCTCCCAACATCTGTCTCTCTACATCTGTCTTTCTCTCTCTCCCACAATCTGTCTCTCTCTACATCTGTCTCTCTCTACATCTGTCTCTCTCCCTCTCCCAAAATCTGTCTCTCTCTCCCAACATCTATCTCTCTCTACATCTGTCTCTCTCTCTCTACATCTGTCTCTCTCTCTCCCAACATCTGTCTCTCTCTCTCTCTCAACATCTGTCTCTCTCTCAACACCTGTCTGTCTCTCTACATCTGTTTCTCTCCCAACATCTGTCTCTCTCTCTACATCTGTCTCTCTCTCTCTCCCAACATCTGTCTCTCTCCCAACATCTGTCTCTCTCTCTCCCCCAACATCTGTCTCTCTCTCTCTACATCTGTCTCTCTCTCTCAACATCTGTCTCTACATCTGTTTCTCTCCCAACATCTGTCTCTCTACATCAAGTTCAAGTTGCTTTATTGTCATTTCAGCCATATACAGGTGATACAGTTCACAGTGAAATGAGACAACGTTTCTCCAGGACCTAGGTGCTACATATGACATCACAGAAGTAAAAAAGTGCACATGTGCAACAGAAGACACCAAAGTGCAAGTGTGCAAAATGTGCAAACAGTTCAGGCAGTGCAGACATCACAAGACAAGAATGCAATCCAAATCGAATGTGCAAAAAAATAGCAGAGGTAGTAGAATATATATATTTGTGTGTGTGTGTGCGTGTGTGTGTGTGTGTGTGCGTGTATGCATGTGTGTGTGTGTGTGTGTGTGTGTCAGTCCAGTCCCTGAGTGTTCAGGAGTCTGATGGCTTGGGGGAAGAAGCTAT
>JAQQZX010000039.1:28423615-28431115 GCA_030068355.1 Notoglanidium maculatum
CACACACACACACACACACACACACACACACACACACACACACACACACACACACACACACACACACAGACAGAGAGCCAGAGTCTCTCTGCTAACCCCTGTGCTCTGAGCCGTTATTGAAGCGCACCCTTCTGATTTCTGTTCCTCAGTAATGGTCTGCGCAGAACAAAGGAAATGACAGGCAATAAATGCAAACATCCATAATAAGGACCTGCGCTGCCTTTTCTCTCCCAAAAAACAGAGCGGGGGAATGCGGCTCTTCACTTTTTTCCATCCGTATCTAGTTGGAAATTGGAGCGCGCTGCAGGAAGGACAGACCCTCCATCATGTTTAATAGATGGGAACAGACGATGCGGCTTTAGAGCTTCCTTTGGCTGAGCTCGAACATAAAGCAATGCAGATGTGGAGCGAAAGAGAGGGGAAAAAAGAGAGAAAGAAATACGAGCGAGTTATCTGTATTATTTCTCTCTGCGGCTCTGGGTTTAAAGCCGTAGCTCACTCGCAGAAACGCGTGTAGTCGGACCTCTGGCGACATGTCGGTGTACGCTGTAATGATTTTACCAAGTAATCAAACCACCGCAAAGCAAAGGCCCTGCGCAGAGCTCCGAGTCCGTAAACTGGAAGTTCGTGCAGAAAAACCTCATACAGCCTTTACATGGGTTCTAGATTTAACCTTTTTCTAAAAGAGCGAATATGTCAGTACGATGCTCATTAAACACCTTGTAGTAAGCGTCTGTGTGCGGAGCTGTTGCAGTAAAATAATCAACGACAAACCTGTTACTGCCAACATCCTGAAGATGGTTATTGTCCTTTAACAACGACGTTATTTATCACCGTACTTTCGAAAGGGGAGATGAAGGAAAGGATGTGGCGCGTCTACCAGAGAAGTTAGTTCTGTTCTCACTTGCACTATAGTAGCTATAAACACTCGTTCCATCACCAGCCTCTCTTTTCTCTCTCTTGCCGTTAATTAGAGAAAGAAAACGTCGTCTTCGTCCCTGTGAATGAGCTGTTGCTATGGAAACGCATTAAACCTGGGACTGAGAGAGCTGCTGTTACAGAAACCTCAAGGCTGAGTTCTGAGGCAACTTGACAAACTTTTCACAATGGATGCAGTATCACGCTGACGTGGATGTGATGACAGAAAAGCCATCAAACATTACGTTTAAAAATGGTTAAAGATCTGCATTCACGTGGAAGAGTTTGTCGATTGTGTTGCGTAAGACGTCACGTTTATCTTCAATAGACGCGTGATGGACCCTTCCTGTTGTGTTGTTTATCAGGACAGATTTGAGTTTGTTTGCTTTGACCGTTATCTACTTTTGTTTATCGAGTCTGTTCGAGGATGCGAGCGTATCGGCTAACTGGCCTTTTCATATGTTATTAATCTGTTATATATAGCGCTGACTGCTCAGCGAACAATCTGCCAACGTCATGCTTAAGTGGTACGCAGAGAAAGCACTTCAGAGCCATTAGGTTCTCATCGGCCTAGAAATGGTTTCTAAACAGCTTAATAAACTCCGGCACTCGCTCTTGAAGCCTGAATAGCGTTCCATCCGGCGTTAATGTCAAGCCGAAAAACTTTTCAAAGCAACCGGCGGCTTTGTTTGTCGGCCCGGTTATACATCAGGGCCCGAGGAATGTTTACCCTGCCACTGAAACTCAAACAGAATGTGTTAAACACTTAGTGACCACCCACGCGCTCAGTGCCTCACGCCGCTTCTGCCTTCAGCGACGCAATTAATGCGCGAGCCCAGGCTTTTAAGACTTTAAACAAGGTTGCGAAAGAAAATAATGATGACATCGAGTGCAGCTTGAGAGGTTTCAGGCTTCGGGTAGTCGGGTCTGCGTCGCTAATCATTCATCATTTAGCGAGTAAAGAGGCAGAAGGAGCAGCTGTGGAGGCAAACACACGGCTATCAGCACATCTTTGATTCTTCAGAGGCCGTTTTTCTTTTTTCGTCGTTGGTTCAGACTCGAGCACCGTTGTCCCTAACCTCACCCTGCCCAAAGAGTAATGAGCGTCAAAATCGAACATCGCCAAAGAACAGCGTTTCCCAGAGCACTCGGCGGCTCGAGGGATTCCGAGCACTGCTGGAGAAGCGATCAGCTCCGCGGACAAAGTTATTAATAATGACATTAATAATTGCGTGGACCTGGTACAAGCATTACGCCGGCAGGGCGAGGGGGGGGGTGTAATGGAAATCCCGGATTTGGAGAAATAGAAGTAGCGACTTTGCCAAAACCGGTGTGTGGTACGCTGCAAGGCCACGCGTTCACGTTCTAAAGTTTCCTCCAGGAGAAAGTGGAACCTGCCAGTACTGCAGTGGCACCGGTGCTAATAATGCAACTTTTTTTCGGAAATGAGTCTACCATACTGCCAGTGCGGCGCTCGCCGTACACAGGTACCGGTAATGATGTGGTTTACATGGCCGTATCCAAACCTTAAGGTCGTGTAACTTCAGCCTCGAGAAGTAGTGACAAACGCGGTCCAGGTTCTGCTCTGCCGAGTGACCGAGAACCACCGCTGGCTCCTCCAGGTGGAACGCTAGATATGCAGATCAACGGGGTTCAATAAGCAAAACAGATCTGCAGTTAAAGTCCCTGGTGTGTGGTGAGGGGTCGTCCTCAGCATGTTCATTAAACCATCCTAGCACAACATCGCCACAAAGCCTTAACTGCGTACGCCACAGCGCTGTTCAGTTCTGGACTGTGATTGGTCAGAAGGAGGAGCTAATCAATCACACATCCCAGGTCTGTAAGTCTGTAGGCTGCCAGGTTTATTTACTAATGAAGGTGTGGAATGTAAAAATAAAGAAAATAAATAAATAAAACCCCAAAGAAATTATTTCCATTGAAATTTCCGAAATTTACACACTGGCAAAAGTCAGGTGCAGTCAGCATGTTAATCGGGTAGAGGGTGGAGTTAATACTCAGGTCTTTACACGTGAGACGTCAATCAAAACAAAATCGTTCTGGTTTTTTTTCTCCTTCCAGTAAACTCCGCTCCACTGAATAAAGATAAAGCCAAGGCCAAAGAGTCAAACACTTTCACATGAATCAGGTCCAGCAGAAGAAAATTCAAATCGAAGCCCAACCCTTTTGGTCCTGGTTCATCTCAGGCAAGAGAACAACATGAGGATTTGATCCAGCGTCTCTGCTGGGGATTTCACTCGTCCATCTCCGTTCACTCAGAGTTGCTAATCTGTCTCCAGGGAGCCATAGATGAGCAGAGGAGGGAAGCGGAGCAGCACCAACCAAAATAAACACATGCCGTGACAGGGAACGGGTTAGCCATAGCATCGCAAGGACAGAGAGCTCCAAAGAACAAAACCAAGCAGAAAAAAAACCTCGCGTACCTCTCCGACCTGTGTCACGGCGCGCCGGTTCGCTACAGGGCTAATGAAGTCATTGTTAGCGCTGACGGAGCTAGCAGAGCCGCCATTTCCCACACCGCTTAGCAAACTATCGGTTTGACCTTAGCGCTCTCCTGAGTTTTTTGATTCATCGTCAGAAACTTCCTCGAGCTCTCGGAGTCTTAAGTGCTTTTCCGTACAGAAACCGCTAAAGACATTTTCATTCTTACTAAAAAAAGGAAGCAAGCTTCTTTTCTTTAAGGGCAATTATTTTCTGTGTTATGACATCGGATGGGTAAAGGATTGAGTTTAATGGCATGTGGTCAGTTAAACCACAGGATTTATGAAGTCACGTTGAAAGTCAGACGAGGCACAGACATTAAGCTGCACGTTTATCGAGAACGAGTAAACTGGCAACTCTGTGTGCTGCGTTACGCCACGGCGTTGCAGAATTCTGGGCTCTGATTGGTCAGATTGGTCCACTAGCTTACTTCAGAATGACTGTTTGTAACGTTAGCAAGAACAGGAACTAACCTGTTTCATGAATGTTCCACAGCATTGAATGTAAAAGAATAGACGGATAACAGCGACAGACAGAAACTACAATTATTGGCAGATTGATGTCGTAAAACTGTGACGGAACACTTACGCTGTTACAGTAATATTAAACAAACAATAATTCCACCTAGCAATGTTGGAAATGGGCGGGGCTCAAGTGGGCGGAGTGACACCCGTGGACGGTACTTACGTTGTGAAAATACAGTCGGGTGCAAAAGTTTGCGCACCCTTAGAACAAAAACAAAAGAACGTGTGATGACAACAAAAATAGTGTATGTTAAGCTTAACAGAGGGGAAAAAACCCAAAAATGGAGTCGGTCTAAAAGTTTTCACCCCCCTTTCCAAATGACGTGATGTGGCTGTTCTCTGGTAGCACGTATGTGTTATCGCTGCCTCCATCTTCTTTCACGTCCTCTGAAACAGCTTCTGGATCCTATCGGTTGTAATATTCAGTCTCTCCACCCACCTTTAACACTTCGCACATTCTCTCTAAAACATCTGTTGTAACTCAGATACATCACGTCTCACACACACACACACACACACACACACACACACACACACTCTCACTGCCTTATCCAGATCAGATCTGGAGACCAAAAAGCCTTTGTTGTGTTGGTTTTTCCTCATGTGGATCATTGTGTTGTTTCAACGTCTTAAGAATCAATTTTTGGATTAACAGTAACTCTTGATAACTCTTAAAATCGATGTATGGGTTTCTTTTTTCCGTTCAAAAACTATAGGGGGTGCTAACTTTTGCACTCATTGCTATCATTCAGCTGTAATCGGCTATTTTCTGTGGATTTTTTTCCCTGGTCTTCCTCCGTAAGCCTGCCAGTCATTGCTAACCAGTCACATGGATGAAGGGATGAAGAAAAAGCGATAATATGGCGTGTACATGGCGATAACGTAAACGCTGATGTGTTTTGAGCTGAAATAAAGAAATCAAGTGTCCCATTGTCTTTATTAAGTTTTGAGTTGGCTTTTCTGGCTTTGTCTGAAACACTTTTGCCTACATTGCTGCTATTTTTAATCATTCCTGTTGCATATTAACTGGCTCACATGCTCTTTTATCGTGACCTTAAGTCGCATCTGGCTTTCTGGCCTTCACCAGAGCAATTCGCGTTTTTATGGACTCCTCCGGCGTGTGGTTATACAGATGAGGTACGCCGCTCGGAGAGTAACCACCTATAATGTTTCCCAGGAGTGCACTCTTTTAAAACACACTCGCATAAACCTGAGAGCAGCTCATGAGCCGTGCGTCCCCACATTTCTCTCCACGAGCGCTGAGGGAGGATCCTCGCCGATGATTTGGGTGTTTCTGGGTTTTTCTTGGCCGTGCCGCGGCTCCGTTTTCGCCGCCCGGACGACTAGCGAGTGTGCGAAAGGCTCCGTGCGAGAAACGGAGAGATTCGCAGGTTATGGGAAATGATGCATGGGTCATTAGGACCGGCTCCAGCCTTCGTCCCTCCCTGCTGATGCATTACGGAGTGATTAGTGAGAGAATCCGTCTTTTTGCGGACAATCCGATAAAATCAATCCATCACGCGAGGCTGGGAGGAAGCGGTGTTCGTACGCATGGTGGATGTGCGTACAACAGTCTTTAGGCTCGGGGGATCACGCAGGAATTAGGAGGAATTACTGAATTAGGCGACGTGAAGCATCAGCAGCCAACGAGTGCAGAGGAGTCAGCCTCACAATTAAAGATGGACTTTCTTTTAGACAAAAAGTACAAATGTAGGCATTTTTCCCCGTTTACCTCAAATACACTTCCACTGTGCAGCCAAAACGCGTTCTGTGTCTCACGTTTATGTCTTTAGTTTTACTGTGAGACTGATGCAGCTAACAGGAGCCTGTCTCACCCACAACACTCCCTGTACATCAGGGTCAGCAGGACTTCCTGTCACCTGCACACATCCACATGGACTGCACTACACTGTGTCACTAACGAAAGAAAGAAAGAAAGAAAGAAAGAACGGAGGCAACACAACAGATGAAAGAAAGAACAGATGGATGGATGGATGGATGGATGGATGTAAGAGTAATAGATGGAGTAGAGAAAGAAAGAATGACAGAGAGAAAGGAAGAATGAATGTGGTGTGTTTATCAGTGTTCGAGATGAATAGAGATTTATTAAAATGTTATTAAAATACAGTAAAATCTGATGAGACATTGTCAATAAAATCGTACGTTATCGTTAAACAGCAAACAGAACGGAGTGATAAAGCACGCTTGTAACGTCAAAGGCCAGAGTGATGCTGATGCTTGTGTGTCTCTCTCTCTTTCTCTCTCTCACTCTCTCTCTCTCTCACACACTCTCTTTCTCTATCTCTCTCTTTCTGTCCTTCTGTCTCTCTCTCTCTCTCTGTCTCTCTCTCTCTCTCTTTCTGCTGCCAGGAGTGGGAGAACAACTGTGTCTGGTTTTTCTCTCTGCGATATCTGGCCGTTTCACGCTTTCTAAAGCTGGGACGCAGCCAAACCTCCGTGTCCTCGGTTTCCTCTTCCACTCGCAGGAATACACAGATGTGAGCCTCAACCGCTCTTTCAACAAAACAGGTAAAACCCACGAGAGTTAGCGCTGTGCTGCGTACTCACCACTGAACGCACGAGAAGTTAAGCAGATCACGCTAGCTAACTCCGCCCCTCATCTCAACCGCAACCATTCAGTTACACACCAGGACGGATAACCTACATCACACCTCACACTTTGCATAAATGCCCAAATAGTAAACTTTACACCGTGAAGTTTACAATCATGCTGAAATAGTAAACTGCACATTAGGAACGTGTCACATTAGTAAACGTTAACTTTACACAATGAATGAGTGAACACGAAAATGCTGGATTATTAAACATTTCACCTTGAACTACATAAAAGTACTCACTTTGTCAACATTAACTTTACTATGTAAACTTTGCAAACCGAACTTTATGAACACTGATAAACATCATGAACTTTACAAACATACTGAATTGTAATCTTTAACTTTACACCTTGAACTTTACATGTTGCTATAGTAAATGATAACAACGGAACTTTAAAAACAAACAGAATTAATCAAGTTTAAACCATGCACTTTACAGAAGTACCAAATCAATAAACTTTAACTTTGAAACTTTACAAACACACTGAATTAATGGACTTTAGCTTTGGCCCATGAACATTACAATCATACTGAAGTAGTAAACTTTGCATACATACATTTAATTAACTATAACGTTGAATTGAATTAGTAAAGTTATATGCAAGTGTTCAGCTTTCAGTGAAATCAGTAAAACTCAACTCTGGTAAGATTCTCTATAAGTGACAGTAGCTTTTGGTTATTCAGTTCAGTTTTTAACTCCAGTAAGATGCGCATCAGAGAAAATATATGGTTGTGTGTGTGTGTGTGTGTGTGTGTGTGTGTGTGAGTGTGTGTGTGTGTGGGGTTTCCCTACAGTAAATACACTGCCATGGTTATTAATGTTAAAGTTTAGACAATTAAGTATTATGATATACTGAATAATGACCACCCTGACATGCGTGCGCACACACACACACACGGACACACACACACACACACAGTGTGTGTAGAAAGAGAGAATA
>JAQQZX010000039.1:28436115-28438885 GCA_030068355.1 Notoglanidium maculatum
AAATATGGTGAGTAAATGCGGTGAGTAACTGCAGTCAAAAGCTCGCTTTCCCAACGCAAACATTTACAGTGTTTCTTTAATAGTTTTTACAACACAGGTGTTTTTTTTACACTTTAACAATAGCTCTTTTCTTTACACTTTTGCGGTACATTTACATTCCTTACACTTTTATAGTACAGTTTATTCCTTTACAGTTTTACAATACGTTTGTTTTACACCATTTTTTTTTTTTTTTTTTTTAAATCATTTACATTCTTTACACTTTTACAATACGTTTACTTTTTTTTTTTTTTACACAAATCATTTACATTCTTTACACTTTTACAATACGTTTACTTTTTTTTTTTTTTTTTACAATTTTGCAATAGTTTGTTTCTTTACACTTTTATAATACATTTATATTTTACACCTTTTTTTTTTTTTTTTTACAAATCATTCACATTCTTTACACTTATAGAAAATGCTTTTTTTTTTTTTACACTTTTACATTCTTAACACTTTTACAATACAATTTGTTCCTTACACTTTTGCAAAACTTTTACAGTTTTTACACTTTTATTTCAATTCTTTACACTATTACAATTTTTTTACACTCTTCACATTTTTATAATACATTTAAATGTTTTAACATTTTGCCTTCGTTACACTTTTATAATACATTTACACTTGTCCATTCTTTCATGTTTACATTCTTCACACTTTTCCGATACATTTTTTTTTCACTCTGTCTTTCCATCACCCGCTTCTCTCACTCTTTTTTCTTTATTAGTCTATTGCTTGTTTTCACTCCGTTTCTTCTTCACTGTTTCTCTCTCGTAACTCACTAGAACACACTTTTCTTTATTATCATGAATCGTTTTAACTTCCTCTTTTTATTTTTTTCCTCCTAACACCCTGAGAAAGAGAACAATGTCAGAACTTTCATCAACTTCCATCTTGGTTTTTCTCCACAAAGGTCAAAGGTCATCCGAATCCAGAGTGTTTGCATTCCTTCTGAGGCAATATAAACTCAAAGATAAAAAGCATCAGGGACCGCTCTGACACACACACACACACACACACACACACACACACACGCGTGTGCGCGTTCAGCGGTGACCTCAGCAAGATGGCAGCCACTTGTCCCACTCCGCTAACTCAGTCCCAGCGCGCGGCAGGAGGCAGAGCGTTAGCTTCATGGCGTGTCAGTGTGGAAAAGCAGAGCAGCTGCTGTTCGCTCATAAACCAGAGGCTCCTCATGACATTAGCATGACAGAGTTGCTATTGCTAGCTCTAAGGCTAAATTAGCACATGTTCCTTTCGCACTCGATTAAAAAGTTCACCTAGAAGAAACGCTGTACTCTTTACATAATCAGCTAATAAACCGTTTAAAAACAATGTTAGTGTTCGCTAAAGGTTAGCAAATGCTGTTCTTTCACCTTTGTACAGTAAATGATGGCATAATTACATTTTTATCCTAAGTCCGAACCTGCTTAAAATGTTAGCCATATGTTAGTCATGCTAGTCTCTCAACCTGGAAATGACATGCTACATATAAAGCTGCTTAAATGGTTAGCTCTCTGTTAGCGACAGGTTAGCAAAAGTTCTGCTATGCTAGTCCCTGAGGACTGTAAACAATGGTGTATTTAGCTTTTTACATATAAAACTAAAAGATTTTATATTATATGCTGTTTATTACAATCATTTGTAAGTTTTATGGTAACATGTTAGCAAAACTTTGGTCATGCTAGTGTCAGTTGGGCACGCTTATGCTAAGCAGCTTGTGCATGTACTTTTACAAAGTGTTTAGCTTCTTCACACTTTTAAAAGACATTTAATGGTTTTGTTGTATTTTCACAACGCATTTATAGTTACACAGTGCATTTCTACCAGGAATTTACATTCTTCACACACTTTGACGTTAGCAACACTGTTAGCAGGACGTACGTCATGCCGGCTGTCTCACACTTACAAACTATTGTGTTATCGTGTCTCCATACGTTAAATGAAAAGCTGCCCGATGCTCCGTTTTATCTCATATTGATCCTTTATCCATAAACCTTCAATTTAGTGATTTTAAACAATGCCACCTGGATGCAGTGTTAGCTTCAGCTCACTCGCTACATCGCCTCCTGCATCCACATTCCTGCGCTGTGACGGCTAATGCACAGAAACCTTCCTGTCCCGCGCTCCTTGGCAGGTGACTGTTTTCATAAGCAATTAATTACAGCTCCGTCAAAAGCAGAGGCTCTTCCTTAAATATTTGTTGCCGTGGCTGGCAATCAAGCTAAATACAGACCTCTGCGTTTCCAAATTAGCATCTCGTGTCCCTTTTGAATTCCAAGTGTGCTTATCTTTGCTGTCTAATCGTTATGAACACACTCCACTGCCGAATGCGCTAAAGTCGAGTCTGGCGCAGGAATGATGGGAAGCCGGCCAAATATTTCCCCTCTATAAAAAAACCCCCAACAAAACCCCACACGCAAACGTTGGGAAAATCTCTGCCGCTAATGTGGTATGAGTCAGGATGTTTAGCTGGAATTCTCTCTCTTTCTCTCCCTCTCTCCCTCTCGCTCTCTCCCTCTCTCTCCCTTTCTTTCCCTCTCTCTCCCTTTCTCTCTCTCCCTCTCCCTCTCGCTCTCTTTCTCTCCTCTCTCTCCCTCTCGCTCTCTTTCTCTCTCTCTCTCTCCCTTTCTCTCCCTCTCTCTCCTCTCTCTCTCTCTCTCTCTCTCTCTCTGCCACTCTCTCTCTCTCTCTCTCTCTCTCTCTCTCTCTGACACTCACTCTCAGA
>JAQQZX010000039.1:28438985-28450811 GCA_030068355.1 Notoglanidium maculatum
TTTCTCTCCCCTTCTCTCTCTCTCTCTCTCTCTCTCTCCCTCTCTCCCTTTCTCTCTCTCTGTCTCTCGCTCTCTCTCTCCCTTTCGCTCCCTCTCTCTCTCTCTCTTTCTCTCTCTCTCACAGAACAAGTGCGGTTTTTCCAGATGTAGCGGTGTGTTGTATTTGAAACAGATCTGTAGTTTAACCTTACGACGAGGGCTCTCGACCCCTTCAGCCATTCGGCGATATCCATCTCCCGCTCCCCACTGCAATAATTAGATTTTTATCTTTTTTTTTGAAGAAAAAGAAATATCGCAAATTAGTGAGGAGGAAATGATTCATTTCGGGAGTAAGATAATGGGAGAAGTGGTGTTTGTAAAAGCTGATCTCAGACGCCTTATCTGTCTGAAATACGCTTTTAGCCGTATCGGGTTAGGGCTCGACGGGTCGCAAATTGGGATGAGGCAGGACGTCCCACCAAAACAAATACGCCGGATAACTCCTGCTCCTCTCACTAAAGCAGGACGAATTACCGAGTAACTTTAGACTGGCAGGCAGGTTCGTAAAAGATAAACATTTCAAAGTGAACACAGATGTGAGTGCCATCAAACACCAGAGTGCTTTTCCCCCTTTACGCTTTAATAGCTGCCAGTGTAAAGGCACCAGCTTTAATAACAATAATAATCTGACTTTACCAAAGTGATATGGGAATGTCATCTTTACTCGTGCTTTTTATTACTCTGTAGTAACAATTTGTTTTGAAACCTTTTCCGCTACTATTTTTTTTAGAGTCAGAAATAGTTTTCTTTCAGCTTTTACAATGTTCAGAGCGTAACCTTCACTTCACTTCAGTCGCAACCAGCATGAGGTGTAAATCGGCTGGGTGATGAACTTTGACCCCGTTTACACCCGGTCACTTCATGCCTCTTGTATCCCTTCAGCGAGATTATGTATTAATATGCAAATTAGCTCCTTATATTAGAACAACTTTCGTTTCTTAGTTGTTTTCTGATGGGTGCACCATGGGAACATGTTCATTGAAACTGTTTGCACTTAAATGCGTCTCCGTTCAGCGATTTGCTCGACATTTAAAGAACGTCACGTTCTTGGTTCTTTTTTTTTTATATAGTTATTTTATATATACGAGTTACTATTGAGAGCGATTTCAGTTGTTAAATGTAGCTTTGAGAGCCTAATGCACTTAAACGTTTATATAACGTGACTAAAATGTGTCTTGGATGCTATTTACACACCCTCATTTCACGAATATCAGGAGATTCTCTGAATCCATTCTCACTAGTTAACGAGATCGAAATTAATATGTTAATGAGCTCATTAGTAGATTTGTGTATTTCCTCGTCTTTCTCGATCTCGCTGATTATTAAAAGTGAGAGTTTGGACAAACGGATTGTTTAACGGACCTTGTTCAAGCCTGTTTCGGATTATATCCGAAATACACACACATTATAATATTATAATATATTATATATATTAAATTATATTATACATATGTACCTATGTATTAAAGCACATCCTGTATATATTAAAGCACCTATGCTGTAAATGTAAATATTGGGTTTAAGATTATTTACATATCACTCAGGCACGCGTGAAAGATTTAAACCTGACGATCCGTCCGCTTCAGGAGGTTCCACACGTCTCAGATGCAGTGTTTTACCTGGAAAGGTGTCCGTGTTGCACCTGAACCTTCAGAATAAAGCTTTAAAGATGCATCAGTGGTCATTAAAGTCCAGATAATTACAGTCGGTTAATTTCCAGGTGCTCTTTATTCCCACTTCCAGGTGAGAGATGTGTGGCGTTGCACATCGTTTTCTCAGCGTAATTGATGTAGAGCGAAGGGGCGGAATAACGGAAAGTACGATTGATTGAAAGGGACTTGTTTGAAAGTTGTGGCTTTGCTGTTTATGCTGCAACTGTTTTCTGGCTCGAATATACAAATAGAAAAGTGCTGCTTTATAATCCGGAGAAAATAACAAAAAGGAAAAACCACCACAGGTTACGGATTACGGGTTGATTTATAGTCGTGATTTGTTTTCGCACCAATCCGTGCGCCATGATGTCAGGACGTAAATGGTTAAGCAGTATGTATGTAAGACGTGATCGTTCTTGTCTTGGCGTCCTGATGAAATCCGATTGGCTGTGAGCACGGTGCGTAACCCGGCTCCTCTGTGGTCTGACGCAGAACTCGGGGTTCTCCCAGACTCCCCTTCTGCACTGCTGTCTATTTCAGGAAGCGGTGTTGCGGTTAACGTTCCCCCTGTCCTTAGCGTTTTTCCTTCTCCACACTACACATGTAATCAGCTCGCCATCCAAACCACACACACTCGACCACAATGTCGGAGAATCGCCGCTGTTCCGCTGCAAACAGCATTAACCAATCACACGCCGAGGAAGGGGTGAGGCGCGGGCCACGACTCGGCCACATTAATCACCGCCGACAGCAGGGACGGATGCCTGGCGTTCTTGCCTTCGATTAGCGGCCCTGAGCGCTGATATTAGTGCTGAGAGAAAACAATATTTTCCTGAGCAGCCTTCTGCCTCAGGCCCATGTTATTTTTAGAGTCACTGTGCGTGTGTGTGTGTGTGTGTGTGTGTGTGTGTGTGTGTGTGTGTGTGTGTGTGTGTGTGTGTGTGTGTGTCAGAGAGAAATGGTGTCCAGTTTTTATCTGGTAAGACGTTTCTGCGGCTTTGTTTTTCCCACTATTTTTCATCACTGCACACTATTTCCTCAGATCTGGGATTTATACATTTATTTTTAGATTATTATGACTTTTAATATTTAAAAATTCTTTTTTTTTTTTTTTTTTAAATAAAAGATTAATTTTTATTCTTTTTCATTTTTCCTTATTTATTTATTTGTTCATTGTTTTTACTTTGATATGTATATTCCCTTTTATTTTCCCTTGTGTACTTTTATTTTATCCTGCGCATTCTATTACATTTCTTTTAATCATTACATTTGATGCCTTTTGTACGGCACTCCGAGCTACTACATGCGTGCAGAGTGCTCTATAAACACACATCATCATTATTAGCAGTAGTAATATTAATTGAATGCTGACTTTAGGTCTAATCCAGAACAATAAAATATTTCTTCTTCAGATCATTAGCAGAGACGCTAATCAACACGCTACATCGTTCTTTTGTTGTCCTTCTGAATCCTTTACTAATCCTTTAGAAGCTTTACTTTGTATGCTAATAAGAACCCCTGAGTTATCCAGTGATCCCCTATAGAACCTCATTTGAATACCTAGAACCTTTCAGGAGTTTAGTATTTACTTTCTTGAGTTCTTTAAGGGTTCTTTAAGGGTTTGTTTGTTATTTTGGAAGTTTTTGGCTTCCAAAAAGGAAAACCCTTGAAACCCTTTTGCTGTAGGGTTCTACACGGACCTGATAATGGTTCAGAGGATAAACAAATGATGCTTAAGAGTGCACCCATGAGTAATGTTCCTGCAAGAAACCGGTTCCCAGTAGAACTCTTTTAGGAGACGGCTTAACCAGGCAATGAGCCCTTAAGAGTGTGTGTGCTCTTAAAAAGATTTTATC
This sequence comes from Notoglanidium maculatum, assembly GCA_030068355.1. Classification (NCBI taxonomy): domain Eukaryota; kingdom Metazoa; phylum Chordata; class Actinopteri; order Siluriformes; family Auchenoglanididae; genus Notoglanidium; species Notoglanidium maculatum. Next base: position 28,442,533 of record JAQQZX010000039.1, read on the forward strand.
AGACGTTGTTCTGGTGGAACCCTTAATAGTTCTGTGTAGATGCCTGCAACAGAAACGATTCCCAGTAGAACCCTTTAATTATCCAGTGATCCCTCAGAGAACCCTTTATACTAAGTGTAACTGTGAAGCAATAGTGAAGTACAAATTATTGCTCATTATTACCTTCTTAATACTTTGAACCATCCAAATAAGATCCCCTAATTGCCCAAGAACCCTAAAGAGCCCTTATTTTCAAAGCATGTGTATTATTAGGGTAAATATGGAGTATTAAATCATAGCTAATTATTTTCTTCCGCCTCCAAAGAACCCCTAAAATTGTTCTAAAGAGTGTGCACCAGTTCTGCCCCTAGCTCCTAACCCTAACCCTAGTCCCTAAACCCTAGTTCTAAGCTCAGCCCTAATCCCTAACCCTTAATGTTTACCACATTAGCCTTTAGTACTGCAAGTGGCCACTCGTTCCGCTGACAGGTAAGGGGAAGTCCACCATGGAGCGTGTTAAGAACAGAATTGAAACACAGCCATTTCTCTCATCAGAATAATTCGATTTGATTAAATGATGCCAGTCGTGGGTCGATGCCTTCCTATTAGCCCCCCAGCCCCCCACTCTGTCCCCCTCCTCCCTAATGCGAGGTGTTATTTTTACGTGAGTGAGGTCATTAACATGTCACGGTGTATATCCTAGCACGTTCCGGTCTTTTCTTCTCCTTTTGTGGTTGTTTCTGTGCTCTGCAGAGGTTTACATGCTGTTATTTTTAGACGTGGAGGTGAAGCGAGGTTTCCATCTGTCAATATGTTTGCTGTAAAAGACGAAGTGGCTGGTGACAACGTCTCGCTGGACGTCCAACTCCAGAAACACGAGAACCGCTCATAGCGGCGTCATTTTTTGGACGAGCCTCCAGCTTTCGAGATGACACGAATTCCTTTCCAATGGCCAAAATACCAGGATTAAAGAATGCACATGTCCTTAATAACGTCTTTTCCACTGTTTTGACGATGACGGCTCGTACACTTAGCAACCAAGTGCCCCCTTGGGGATAAACAAGGCTTGTTCGGTTGAGTTTAATCAATGCGAACGCTCATTTTCCCAGCTGGCCCCCTCCCTGAGCCTCCGAGTTATTTTTAGACAGAATTTGAGGACGCATATTGATGAGTCATTGCATATAATATTGCAAATTTTCGTCTTCTGGTCATTACATTACGGTTGTGTGTTATAAATCAGAATGATGAGAAAACATGTCGCTCGTTTGGGCGTAGCAGGCGGAGGTTTTTGTGCCCTCGCTGACCTACTTTTGGGGTTATTGTTCTTCTTCCTCTTATTATTATTATTATTATTATTATTATGCTTGCTAATAGGGGTGTAATAACAGTGACAGTGTCTTTATCTGTTTACTGCGCTCTATTTGTATTCTGATTGAGACCCAAAGTGGGCGTGGCCTAATGTCCCTACCCCCCCCAATACTCCTGATGCGATAAAAAACATTAATATATGTATTTGTATCTGATTAGCACGTTACCTGTTCATTTTCAAATACTGAAGCACGAAAGGTGAATTTGAAACTGTTTCTAACATTTACACTCTGGATAATTAGCAAAGCGGCTAGTCGGCACGCTACACACTTAAGGGACCTTTGTTTGTTTGCCCTATTGAACTGTTAAAATTGCAGTGTAGAAATCTAGAACACTGTATTTTCCTGTCAGAATGGGTTCCAATCCAACTCAAACCATTTTTTTTTTGTATTCTCAGAACCTTAAGTATCCATTAAAGAAGCTTTGGAGAATTCACTGGGTCATGAGTTTAACATTTATCTTCTTGCCACTTGGGTTCTTCTCAATTTCAGTGGTTAACTAAGAGTTCTTAGCATCCCAAAAGGGTTCTATTTGGAACACTTTCTGACAGGCAAGCAATGTGTTGTAGGGTTCTTAATTATCTAATAAACCCTTAAAGAACCTTTGAAGAACCTTTTTCCCCCAAGAGTGTGTGTATTAACTGGTGTAGTTTGTAGTATAAACTCTAAATAATTGCTCATTATTGTCTTCTTGGTACTTGGGGCCTTCAGTTTTTCTTTAACAATTCTTGTCTTCCAAAAAGGCTCGTCCTTAGAACCCTTTCTGATCGGGAAAGACTTTGTTGTAGGGTTCTACCCCTTAAGACTGGTCAGAGGAACAACCAATGGGCTCTACATTTTCTTAGAGTGCACAGGATTTTAGAACGTTAGAAAAGTTTCCAGGTGAAACCCTTTAACAAAGCACTTTGTTAAAGCGTCCAAAGAGCCCAGGTTCTAAAGTGTACAAACTCCAAATTAGTGGCCATTATTATTTATCTTAATATCTAGAACCTGTCAGGAGATTAACATTCAGATCTTGGTGCTTGGTACACACTCTCAAAACAGGGTTCCTCACAAGTTCTTAAAGGGTTTATTGGCTAGATTAGCTTCCCAAAATGGGTTCTGCTTGGAACTTCAGGATTCAAGGGAGGAAGTGTACACCTGAGGAGTCCTTTCTACATGTAAAACATTTGAGGACACTTAGAATGTTTAACTGTCCAAAGAACTCTCAAAAAGCGAAGTGGGCGTACTGTTCATATTTCTGCTCTGAGGGCAAGTCCTGCTTCTTCCTGCTTCTCTGCTCTCATCTACTGAACTTTATTCGAACTGATAAATAATTAAACAGACGATGATGAGGACCAAACCAACAGGAAGTGAAGAAAGAGATGGGGGATGGGGATTAGGTGGAGGAAAGTCTACAAGGGCATAGCAAGCGCGAGATCGGATTTCACGTTTAAATCCCACGTGTTTGCGTTCTGGAGGATGTTCCACAGCCACCACCTTACACACTCCTGGTGTTCACCATATGTTCGAAAGCTGCTGTGATGTTTAATCACATGCGATCACGTTCCTTCCACACTGACAACGTGTTGCAGAGAGAGAGAGAGAGAAACGAATTTTCATCTGGCCATGGATTTGATTAAGTTTAGGGTCAGCTTGGCAGACTACGTGCATGTTTACATGAAACGATCGCTGTTAATATGTTCGCCGCTCCAAAACGTTGACCTCATTCTTGGCCGGCGGCGTTTTTTTTGAGCCTAATCAAAGCCGATGTGAGCGGTCCCGGTCTGGTAGCCATATTGCAGCTGAGGTACCCACCCATGTTATAGCACATCTGGACTACGAACTGGAAAAAAACCCACCATATGAGATGCCCTGGAGCTCGGTGCCACTCTCCGAACGCATGACAGTATCTGAAGATCTGTAAATAAAGCTAATTGGAGGTAGCTAGCAACTCAAACCAAAAATCAAGAGAAAAGCTGCTGTTTGTTTTTGCCTGCTTTTTTTCCCCCTCTGAAGGCTTTATTTTCACAACCGGCCCTCAATTAAAATTCCCTCAGAAATATGGAGTAGAGAAAGCCGAGCCGAGCGCTCGCAGACCGTACCCATTATTCTCCATGTGTTAGCCTTCGCAAGACTTCCTAAACACTTCCTATAATTGACCTTTCACATGCCAGCGAACCTGACGAGAACCATTTTAGATCCAGAACGGCACCTCGGTCCAGGTCACTGTAAACGCCAACATCATCAACATCACACAGGTTCGACTTTGCCTAGCGCGCGTGCGTGTGTGTGTGTGTGTGTGTGTGTGTGTGTGTGTGTGTGTGTGTGTGTGTGTGTTTACTGAACCTGTAAAAAAGATTATTCTCCGACAGCAGTGCAGCTGCAACTCTCAGGGACTTTTAAATTCTTATTAATGCACTTGTTCTTGATCGTTTCCATGGCAACAGCTCATTCACGTAAACAGGTGCTATTTTCCATAAGACCGCGTTTATTTAAGGTGTATTTACAGAAGGAGTCTCCGGCGTCAGCGCTATAGGAAAATAATCAACACCACATCATGTTTAATAGCTTATTTAATACCTTCTATATTTAACCAGAAATTAATTTAGCATTTTAAAAGCTGGTTGCTAAAATATTCTGCTAGTAATACCAGATTATTAGCTTGGAAATGATGCTAATCATACATGTCATGATAGTAATGCCATGCTAACATCGTATTAACTCACATAACATGTTAGCAATGCTACATTTTAGCATACACTATTGTTGGTAGGTATTATGCTAATTATGTTGCACAAGGACTTTAAAATTCCTATATTGTGCTATTAATACTGTTACTGACTAGCGTACGTATGATGCTAGTCATACTAACTCACCTCATGCTAGCAATGCTGTAATAGTAACATTGTTAAGTTAGATCTTACGCTAATAATGTTATAAAAGATGACTTCTTGCTAGCATGATGCTAACAAAACCAAGCTGTATTGTTAGCATTGTGTTTATTTCATCATTTCCATGCTTTGTACGACTCTCCTTTCCTCTCATTTAAGGATGTTTGCAATTTTTAAGCTAATTATCATCAAACGCTTTTATCAAGTAGCAAAATGATGAAGACTGGCAAGAAAGTTGACCATCTGATACCCAGATTTGCTCATTTCCATCTTTGTTGAAGTAATTATTGAACAATTCCAATGATAGTTGCTAATTATCATTATTAACTGTTTCCAGAACGTTTAACTGAATATTTTTTTTGTTGATTAGCAAAATACTAGCAAATGATTAGCATGAAATTTGACCGTCTGATACCAGGAAATGGAAGCTCTCATCTTAGCGCAGTAACCAAGCCATGATTGCTGCTAAAAGTTTCCAGAAGTTTCGGACAATGACTGCACTCTTAGCAAGAAATTGTAACATCTGAAACCCAGAAACAGAAGCTGTAGCGTTTGGTTTATTCTTCATCCTTTGCGCAACTTTTTTCATCATTAAAGCAAGCTAAGTGATGGTTGCTAATTAGCATTATGAAAATGACGCTTATCGGATATTTTCTATAACTTATCAAAATGCTAGGAAATGAGCAGCGAGAAATTTGTCCGTCTGATGCCCAGAAACGGAAGTTCTCGTCTTCGCATTGCAAACAAGCTATAATTAGTAATTATCCTGATTGCAGTCTAGTGAAAACGCCGACCGGCACGTATAATTTTATTAATTAGCAGGATTAGTGGAGGATTTACTGTCAAAAATGCAGAAACAGAAGCGCCGGTTTTTTAGCGTTTGGTTTATAGACGAGAGCTAACGAAGTCTCATTTCCTCATTTCCTCTCGCTCTCTCTCTCTCGCTCGCTCGCTCGCTCGCCCAGCTGCAGAACTGGAAGCACATGTTGGCGTTCTGGTTTCCGGCAGGAGCTCTGGTGGAAAAACTTCATACTTGTAGTGATTCCTTCGTGGCCGTCTAATTTGCTCCTTGGTTCTGGTTTACATTCCTGTGTGTGGCAATACTTTTTTTTTTGCGGACATTCATTAAGAGTGCGGCTTTACATGACAGCCGTAACGTAGCCTCCCTCCAGAGGCGCCAGGAACAAAGGGTTACGCTCGCATTTTTAAGGCAATTGAAGCTATAACTTTAATCAATTGAATTAGGATTGAATTCTGTGTGCGCGCGTGTGTTTTATATTTTTACCATACCAACATGCTCCACTCTGAATCCCTTTGTAAATGTCGGCCTTTTACTATTCTCACAAAATAGGAACTCCGTTGCGGTAATAACTTACTAATTACTCGGGAGACGCTAACACACCCAGTGAGCTAATGATGCTGGATTATAATGGCACTTCATTTAAATATTATACTAATGTGATGCGTCATACTCATGCTAATTTACCAGCTACGCTAGTGGGTTTTATCTATATTATATATTGCTGAATACGTTGTAGCTCATCCAGCTTTCCATGTGGTGTGAATGCTGAGGCGCTTCTCTGCGCAGCGTGGTTGTACAGAGTGGTTATTTGAGTTCCTGCAGACTTCCTGTCGTCTCTCTCTTCAACTCGGTGTTTCAGGCTACAGATGATTTTTGTTTTCGCACCATTCTGTGTAAGCTCCAGAGACGGTCGTGTGTGAACATGCCAGGAGGTCAGCAGTTTCTGAGACACTCAAACTGACCAGCAACTGCGGAGTCAAAGTCACAGAGGTCAGACTTTTCTTCATTCTGAACCTGAACTGAAGCTCTTGACCTGCATCTGCGTGATTGTACGCTTCGTGCTGCTGCAACATGATTGGAAAACTGCACGAGTGTGCAGGTGTTCCTAATAAAGTGGACGATCAGGATATTATATATGACTATGTACTCGTGTATAAATGTTTTCTTAAGGAGCAGATTTATCCAGAAAGGTGAGATGATCAAAGACAGGAATGTTTTTCTGTATAAAATCTAAAATCTGGTGAATAATGAATGAGTAGTTTCAGTGTTTCACGGTTTCATCACTTGAAAGTGCGCAGTCCTCTCCGTGCAGAGGAACGCCCCGGTGTGGCTGCATTTCTTTCCCCCTGAACTTCCTACCGTCCGTCTCCGGAGTTCAGTTCGGCTCCGGTGCTGGGAAAGCGAATCCCTCCTGGCCAAACAGCGCAAAGGGAGCTGACGTAAGTTTATTGTTCCATATCAATAATTCATTGGGTCTGTCAGTTCCCTAAACCGCACACACACCCACGAAAAAACACACGGACGCTCAGAACTCTCTGTGCTATCTGCTGGCAGCGCTCGCACAAATATCAGCAAACCACGATCGACTTTCACAATAAACTGCTCTAATGGACTCTCCGCTGCGCCCTGCGTGTGTGTGTGTGTGTGTGTGCGCGTGTGTGTGAGAGAGAGAAAGAGGGGGTGTTTGAGTAATCCTTCACCTCAGTGGCCTGGACCATACACACACACACACACACACACACACGTGTACATCGTACATCTTTTATCACGCTGGATTTAAGTGTATTTGTGTGTGACTCGTTTACAGCAGCAAGATAAGAAATGCGGTGTTTTTGAAATCCAGGGGCGGCGACTATGCACCGCGTTTCGCTCCGGACTTTGCGTAAATTGCAACAAATCAACATTTGAATTGAGATTTCCTCAATTCTGCTCAAATGCGGTAAGATGCTGTAAAGAAGCGACGAATCCAAACGATCCTCTCGGGCGATTCCGCGGATTAATCCCGAGGATTCCCGCTCAGGACTTTAGCTCCTACCTGCGATTCATTCCTGAAAAATCCTGAAGAAAATATCCATGGTTTCGTCTGATCCTGTCAGAAATGTGTATAGCGCTGTTAGGGTTGGTGTGCGCGGTGAGGGAACGGAGCTAGCACAGTCAGTTGCTAATCCAATCTGACAACGAAGCTGAGCACGTAAAGTGTCAATTAAGTGATAATTAAATAAGTGTTAATCACGCAGCTGTTTTCAGGTTAAGTAGCACATTACTTAATTTGTGTTTTTAATTTAACAAGTTAGCATTAGAAGCTATATATTCTGAGGCTGCTACAGTTTCTTATCACAACTAAAAGCGACGCTGGACAGGCCACGCCCACAGGAGACGACCGCAGCTCACGCACGTGAGATCAGCTACAAGCACTAGCTTTCATTTGTTGGTTTAGTTAGAAACTTTTCTATTTGTGGCAAGATGTGAGATCAGTTCTGCCTTCTGATTGGGCAAAAGAAGGTGTTGATTCGTTGTGTAGAATTAGGAGTGCAGCTGGACATCGCAGGTTTGTATTAACGCGCTCGGTCTAATAATCGGTCTAAATGATCCTTTCCATAGTAACAGCTCGTTAGTAATAACAGGGACGCACTTAAGTTTTCCGACATCTTCAGGACGGAAGAGTTTACACTTTTTTGCATTTCTTTTTTGCAGCTGCTCTGATGTATGTGACTTCCACAACAACTGTAAAGAGATAAAAAGTGTAAAGTTGTTCTTTTCTAAACTGAAAGTTGTAATAGTTGGTAAACTGCTGTGGTAGGCAGTAAATCACTGTCTTCAGGAGTGCTGTTACAGGAAAATAATCAGCATCAGGGTGAGAACAGTAACTCTGCTTCCTCACTCCTCTCCATCACTGATGAGTTTATCATCACAGCACAACACAGTGTGTTTATTAGCTACACATCAGCGCTGTGTTTACTGTTAGATGCGAGTACAGGAGTGTTTATTAGCAGACACAGTGTTGATGGTTGCTAAACGATTAGCCGACTCGATTCGAGCCATTTGTGGTGTCTGATTGTAGAAACACCTTCACCCTCGCTGTTACTGTTTTTCCCATACGCTCTCACCTCGCCGCTCCCTCCTCGCCGCTCCCGCCTCGCCGCTCCCGCCTCGCCCCCCCTCCTCGCCGCTCCCGCCTCGCCGCTCCCGCCTCGCCGCTCCCGCCTCGCCCCCCCGCCTCGCAGCTCCCTTCTCGCCGCTCCCTCCTCGCCGCTCCCT
>JAQQZX010000039.1:28450911-28468814 GCA_030068355.1 Notoglanidium maculatum
CCCTCCTCGCCCCCCCGCCTCGCAGCTCCCTCCTCGCCGCTCCCGCCTCGCCGCTCCCTCCTCGCCGCTCCCGCCTCGCCGCTCCCTCCTCGCCGCTCCCGCCTCGCCGCTCCCGCCTCGCCGCTCCCTCCTCGCCATTTTTACACACTCACTACAATCAAAACACAGACTGCGTGCGCACGCACACACACACACAAACACCCACACACACACACACACACACAGACACACACACTTGGCTAATTCGTTAGCAGCTTTAAAACAGCTTTATTTACGCTCACTAAATACTACTTACTCATGTTTACTTTAAACTTTTATCACTTTTAATAAACAAATAAATCATTTGGTGCAGTTTACACAGCACACACATACTTTATTAAACATTAATCACCGAGATGGATTATTTATTCAAAAACCCGAGTGATCCAGCTGCAGTTTTGTTTGGTTTATAGTTGATAACTTTGTGTTTACTAGCTGCATACGTGTGGGTCAGTAAGTAAGGTGTCATACATAACCTGTATTTAATGTTAAATCATATAAAAGTTGCGAATTTGTTCTTAGAAAAAGGTCATTTTCACTCTGTTTAGTATGATCTGTACTCAATCATGTAAATATAAAGAAAACACTACAACACTTTACAGGTATAAAGCAAGAAGATTTACAGAATGAATGTATAAATAATTAAATACATAAATCAATAAAATAAATCAGGTTTTTAAACCAGTAGTCACGCGCTATTTAATAAACCGTTATTTCATTTTTATAACCTTTACATGATTTTATAGCCTAACAAAAGCGTAAAAGTTTAATTAACTTTCATCATTTTTTTCATTATGCTAGAATGTGTTTAGTTTTTAAAGTTGTATAATTATGTAATTTTACTAAATTATTTATTGCTTTTTATTAAATATTACATAATCAGAATTTTTAAATTAATTTGTGGAATTTGAATCGGCTTTATAAAAAGTCGTATGATATAAAAATGCCTTTATTATTCCTTTACACTATAAATGTATGTAGCATTTAATTACAGTTATATTAATAATTACCTTTCAAAAGCAGGTTCATTTTATGGTAATGTAAGAATGTGTTTTGTTTATTAGCTATAATTCTGTATTGACATTAATAATCTGACCTCTAGCTTACTGAGCAGATATTCTGTAATCCTGTAGATATCCGGTGTGACTGCAGTAAGCATTAATGTCCATCCAGGTGAATTCTGTCTCCTGTTTTAATAAAGAAACATCTTTAAAACTGAAATATCTTGAAAAATGTCTGGTTTATTTTAGGAAGATGAATAAAATAAAGGTCAGAATTTCATAGAATATTTTGATGACCATTTTTTACACAATATTTTTGTTTGGTAAGTTATTTTTCCAAGCTGTGTTTTTGTAATAAAAATGTGTCTCCTGAGATATTATCACTTCTATAAATGTTTTAATATTATTTTAAAGGCAAAATTTTTTTTTTTAGTTTTTTAAAATTTCTTTTCGTTTTTTTTCAGAGTTTCTTCTCTCAGAAATTCTCCGAATCCCCGAATGATGGTGAGCTGAAATGTGCAAAGCCTTGAACTCGGAGTGTTCTGTCCTTCCCAGAGAGAGGTGATTAAGAGGTGAGGGCTGTGTGTGTGTGTGTGTGTGTGTGTGTGTGTGTGTGTGTGTGTGTGTGTGTGTGTGTGTACAAGGTCCAGCGCGTGCAAGCAAGTCGTCCACTTGTCATCACCACCAGGGGAACAATGATGTCCTGCTGCAAAAGATGAGTCTCTCACACACACACACACACACACACACACACACACACACACACACACACACACAGAGGAAAACAACAGGACATTAGCGTGACTACTTGTGCATCTTTAACTGATAGATCGCATTTTGAAATGATGAAAAACAAAAAAACTTTAGAAATGAAACAAATATTAAATTAAAATGTTAAAAATAAATCGAGCAAATGAAAGTTTATAAAAGTGACACAAATGTAAAGGGTTTAGTTTTTCTTCTTTAGGAACTGTTTCACTTCTGCAGTTTTGTGCAGACATTTTTTACAAATCTATCTGGCATGCTTAATGATTTTTTTATTTTAATTATCGTTAACAGTTTTGGGGGTTGTTCTTCTCTTTGCTGGTGTTTTTCCTCCTGCAGCTCCGTGAAGTTTAATATTTTCTGCTTTGATCCCTGTCTTTTAATGTCAGTCGTTCACTTTTATGAACTTGACTCTAAAGTCGACTCCTTCGCTTCTCGTGATGTAACGCGGTGAACATGTCGAGTGACTTGAAGTCATCAGCTGTTTTAATGAAGACTGATAAAGGACGGACAGACAGATGGGCAGACCGATAGACGGGCAGACAGATAGACAGACGGATGGGCAGATGGACAGACAGACAGAAGGGAAGACAGACAGACAGACGGTTTGCTATTATGTGTTAATGAGTGTGTAAAGAATCTCAGATGGAACTGGAGCATCTTGATATGTATTTAACACACAAATACATGAAAGTGTGTGTCTGTGTGTGTGTGTTTTGTTATAAACTTACTGACAGAGATGAACCCAGATAGGAGTGTCCAATCTCACGTATGTGTCATCGTCCGTCCACTCGCACGTCTAAACCTCTCTTTAAGCTTCGAGTGTGTGAGTGTGTGCGTGTGCGTGTGCGTGTGTTTCAGTGTCTGGAGGGAGCAGAAAACACAAACAGGAGGGCGGTTAAAACCTTTCCATCATCTGTTTGTCAGAAGGAGTAATTATGGCTCGGCTCCTGCACCCTGCGAGTGCACACTACTAATCCTGAGTGATGAAACAGAAGCCTCAGAGTGTTCAAACAAATGAAATCATACTTTCTGTCTCTCTCTCTGTCTGTCTGTCTCTCTCTCTGTCTATCTGTCTCTCTGTCTGAGTCTCTCTCTGTCTGTCTCTCTGTCTCTCTGACTCTCTCTCTTTCTATCTGTCTCTCTGTCTGACTCTCTCTCTGTCTGTCTGTCTGTCTCTCTGACTCTCTCTCTGTCTATCTGTCTCTCTGTCTGTCTCTCTGTCTGTCTGTCTCTCTGACTCTCTCTCTGTCTCTCTCTCTCTGTCTATCTGTCTCTCTGTCCATCTCTCTGTCTGTCTGTCTGTCTGTCTCGGTCTGTCTCTCTGTCTCTCTGACTCGCTCTCTCTGTCTGTCTGTCTGTCTCACTGTCTCTCTCTCTCTCTCTCTGTCTATCTCTCTCTCTTTAGCATGTCGTGCTCAGAGCAGTGGTAAGGGTTTAATAACAGAATAACTACGATGATAGCTGTAGGCTAAGACATGAAGTAACGCTAACATCATTTTAGCAAACTAGCAGCTAGCTAGGAGTTAGCGCACGGTGTGGAGCGCCAACAGTGCTGTGTTTAATATAACAGCAACTCTGTGTGTGCGTGTGCGTGTGCGTGTGTGTGTGTGTGTGTGTGTGTATTGCTGCATCATGTTCATTATATAAAATAACAAACAAATAAATTGAGATTGGCGAGATTGTTATAAACACTTACTATATTGTCTTTTTGATTATTTTTATGTATGTAAAGTGTCTTTGTACCCCGCAAAGCCCTCTATAAATTACATTTATTATTATTATTATTATTATATTATTAAAATTTCAAATATAAAATTTTTTTAAATACATAATTATTTATTATACAATTAAAGTGTTTTATATTTTTAATGTTTCTATTTTCTATTTTTATTTTTCTATATTTTATTTTATTTATTCATTATTTAATATATTTATTTTCAGACACCTCAGAAGAGCAACACTGACACAATCACGTTACCGATTTTATTGGCTGTAAAATCACATCGTAATCATACACAAAGGTTTCCACGGCGATTATTATATCTATTTTAGGCATTGTTATAAAGATGTGAACACGTCTGTGATTGACACGTTTCATCGGATTGCCCCAGTGCACACGTGCACGTTTTTCTTCCCATCATGCTCTCAGATTACACGGATTTAGTGAGAGACATCTGATCCGATCTCCACCATTCTTCCTTCGGATGTTAAATCTTTCCTAAAGTGTCGGATCTCCTGCAGGAATTCCTCCTCTTCTGCCGTTCTTGTTGAGTTTGTGTCTGTAATCCCACCACGACCCGGGAGCAGATCCGCGGGCCTCCTCGACGTTTGTTCTTGTGGTTTCTGGATCTGAGGGATTAGGGACCGCTCGGTTTTAGCTCCGTCTGTTGGCTTCTGAGGGATTTGGAGAGAAGGAAGTGCACTTTTTTCTTCTTTGTCTCGTCGTCTTTAGCTAAATTAGCGTGAGACGCGTGTAAGATCCTTCGTCTGTCATCGTCCTGCATTAACTCAGACTTCGGCCGCTCCAAGTTAGCGTCTATGAGCTGCTTTCTGAGCGCGTACAGGAGAGAAAATCGATTATTTTGTATCTACTGTGGCTGCGTCGTGTGCTCGAGAGCGCAGGATGTCATTTGGTACGTTTCAGCGTTTCTTTGCACCAGCTCGAGGATTTCTTACGCAGAAATAATTCTGAGCGCTATTCCTAACGCTAACGTTTAGCACTTTATCACTGAGAAATCCTTCTGTTTCTGATTTCAGAGCAACTGAACAAGCAGTGAATAACCACTTAACCACTGAATAACCATTAAATAACCACTTAACCACTTAATAACCACTTAACTACTGAAAAAACCACTTATCAACCAGTTAACCACTGAATAACCACCGCTCTACTCATCTCTCCCTCTGTCTTTCTTTATCTTTTCAGTCTCTCTCTCCCTCTTTGTCTGTCACTTTTTTCTTCATTTCACTGTCTATCTATCGATTGATCTGTCTGTCTGTGTAACTATCTATCTGTTTTTCTCTCACCACCTCTCTCTCCATCTCTCTCTCATTGTCTCTCACTCACACTGTCTTTCTTTTTCTTCAACTCTTTCTCCCTGTTACTCTTTTTCTAGACATCTTTCTCTTTCCACCTCTCCCTCCCTCTCTCCACTGTGCTCTGTCTCTCTGTTTCTCTCTTTCTAGTTTTCCTCCATCTGTCTCTCTCTTTCTGTCGTGTTCTCTTTGTCTGTCTTCAAAAACACCACAGTAAATTCCTTCTCCTCCTTTCAGCATCTTTTATTATTCTCCCTCTCTCCCTCTCTCCCTCTCTCTCTCTCTCTCTCTCTCTCTCTCTCTCCTTCCCCCACTTTATTGCATATCTTCCTCTTGTTCTTTCAACACCCTGATCATTTTCGCTTGTGTTTTTTTTGTCCGTGTTATCCAAGAAATCCGTCTCGATTAGCGTGCTCAGCGCTGGCGTTTTTGTACACAGACGGGGTTTAATCTGGTGTAGGCCACGCGGCCGCGCGCTCGGGCCTGGCTCTGGTTAAGAAGAAAACTGTGACATCCTCGTACCCAGCGCCGGGGAGCAGGGAGGCCGTGCAGATCGATTGGCTGGTAAACTTGGCACGAGGGCTAAAGGACATGCCTTCCGCAGTGAAAAGGCGTCCAGAAGGATGAAGGATGCAGTGTGAGGAAGCAGCACAGCTCATAACCACGTACATGTTTTCCACGTACAAAGACTCCGAGGCCTGTTTGTTTTAAAACATCTCCATTTTTCCATAACAGGCTTTTTTAGAGAAAGCATTATTATTTATGATTCGCCAATCCTCCCAGCCGTTTATTAGACGATAAGAAGCTTTTAAACGTCGTTTTCTTCTCGATGTCACAGAACGCTTTTTCATCGTTTCCAGACGGAACGGTTTCTCGTTCTTGTTATTATTTAAGGCTATTTATTAATCAGGCGTGTCCGCCGTGACATCCGGACCCGTGTGCACGGCTGGTTTTAGCCACAGCGTTCCCAGTCAGACGCAGCAGCCTCGGCGTCGGAGCGAATTAAAGTATTTGCTTGAGCCGTGTTTTATATCAAAGGCTCTCGTAAAGCATCACGTAGCAGCGTGGGTCTGAGGTATGAGAGCTCGCCGGATCAAAGCAGGTCTTAAATTGTACATTAAAGGAATATTTTAGTGAAAAAATGAAGTGTGCACTTTAAACATTACACTTTCTCTCTCTATTTTTAGTTATGAAGCTAATGTCTGTCGAAGCTTTTTAGGAATATTCCCTTTTCACCTTGGCATCCCACTCCACGCCGTCCACCGCTAGATCCTCGCTGTAGCCTCTGTGTTCACACCACAGCGAGCAGCAGAGCGACAGGCGAGCGTTATTCTGCGCCATACGGAACTGTGATTTCAGCAACAAAGCACATTAGAGATGAGATTTTCTCTCTGGTTCCTGGGAACGACCCCATGGCGCGCATGCTGTCACATTCGTAGCTTGTCTCTTCTAGGCGTGGCCTGTCCAGCTTGTTTTTTATGTGAATAAGAAAAACAGCTTCTAAAGCTATTTTGAAATGAAACTAATCCCCATAACCGTCTGTTACTTGATTTATGTGCTCGGCATCGTAATGGCTTCGTTCTTCAGATTTTTACAGTCAAACCTCATTTACACAGAAGTGAGAAAATCCTAATTCCAGTGTAGCTTGATGATGAAATTGTGTCACATGCATAAAATTAAAAACCGAAAATGCCTGTCACTTTGTCTCATACACACACACACACACATATACACACACAGACACACACACACACACACATACACACCTTCCATGTTTGAGCAGAGCAACAGTTGGACTACACTTAGTGATTGAACACCTGAAGGTAGCAGAAGAGAATGTTAATGTCGTCACGCTGCCTCAAAACAACAGCAAAGGCGACCAGGTGTGTGAGCTCACACACACCCAAACTCTCTCTCACACACACAAACTCTCACACACACACACACACACACCCAAACTCTCTCTCACACACACACAAACTCTCACACACACACACACACACCCACACCCGAAAAACACACACACACCTGATACACAAGGTGCTAAAGCTTCAGCGTCTCTCCTCAGACGCCTTCTGACACGCCGCCAAGACGCTCTAATGATATTATTGACCTGGTGTGACTGGGTGAAGGTGGTGATGTAGAAGAACACACACACACACACACACACACACACGTCCCTGCACAGAGAAAAAGAATCCATGTTTCTGAATGGATGTGAGCACATTCTGCAAACATAACAAACATGGAAATGATCTCAACTGAAATATTTACTGTCTGTGTGTGTGTGTGTGTGTGTGTGTGTGTGTGTGTGTGTGTGTACTTGCAATGGCTACATATAAAGGACCAAAACACACATTTAACCAACAGAGTGAGGACATTTTTGAAAAGTGAGGACATTTTGTCTGGTCCACACTTTTTCAAAGAGCTGTTTAAGGGTTAAGACTTGGTTTTAGTGTTCAGGTTAGAATGAGGTTTAGGGTCAGGGTTAGGGTCAGGGTTAGGGTCAGGGGTTTAGTTCTGAGGGTAAGGAGCTGGGAGTGCCTTATGTTAATGAGTGTCCTCACAAAGACAGAAGTACGCGTGTGTGTGTGTGTGTGTGTACAGGTATGAGGAGAATGCAGGGGAATTTTCTTCATCTCATTATTTATTTGGATTCCCGTGTCTTTGCTTTGGACGGCGGTTCTCAGCTCTCTAATCCTGGCGCTCAGCTCGCGTTTCCAAACGTGTAGATCATGTTCCGTCTCCGGGAGATTTCCACGACACTCCGTCTGTCTTTGCACATCCTCGTCCGTTTTTTTTCCTTTTTTTTTATCCGAGATCAGATTCCAAAGTTATCGCTGTAAAAATAGCAGCGTAATTCTTTCTAAACACACTCACCCTCCATCAAATCAAAGCCGCTCACTCGATTAAGCTTCTGTTAAGAAAACCTGATTAATTAAACGAGACCTCGGGAAACACGAGCGGGCGCCTTTCCAAACGGCGATCCCGCTTCCAAGGAAAATTCTGGAAGGAATAGCTGCTGCAGGCCGAAGGCAGGCGCTTTAGAGAAGAGTGATCTAGGGCTTAGGGTACAGTGAGAAATGACTCTGAGGTTATTCTCCTACGACGAACCTGACGAGTGACGCTAAAGGTGTTCAAAAGTGGTGAAATACAAATCACTGGGAACATGGAGGATGAGGAAGCAGGATCTGTGTCTGTGGTAGCTCAGTGGTTAAGACATTGGACTAGTGATCGGAAGGTTGTGAGTTCAAATCTCAGCTGCCACTGCTGGGCCCTTGAGCAAGGCCCTTAACCTTCACTGCTTACTTGTATAAAAAAAATAATAAATAAATGATAAGGGCGTCTGCCAAATGACATAAATTTAAATGTAAGAAGGAAGAAGGCATGGCCTTTAGACTCAGTAAAGTGGCCTTTGTAGGCGTGGCCTCAATTGCCCATTATAATATAACAGGTATGATAACTTGTGAAAAATAATCTGATCCTGTTGATAACTTGGTACTTGGTACGTTCCAGGAAGGTCTGACTTGGCGAGTCTCAGATTTCTCAGAAGTAATGGACGAGAAATTTCCAGAAATGTATCGGATCGACGGCTAATTGATCAAGTTTGTGAGTTTGATGGTTAATATGTCTATTAGGCAAGACACATGATGAGGATGATGATGGCGATAATGACAGGCTCTTTTTCCTCGTTGGCGAGAGTGAGACTTTCCGTCTGTGTTACGAAACCGCGGGAAGAACCGTGTTTATGCAGAAGAATGGCGCTCATTGTTTCAGTGTGTTGCGACATGACAGTGTTTCAGTAGCTCCCCGTATCGTGTTGCGTCGTTCTTCAGCAGAGACACGAGCTCGTGAGCCGAACAGACGCTCGGGCCTCGGCTAATCCTGCCTCAAATCATGTTTGACAAATTCGGAACCCTAAATAAAGCTCACTGTCCGTGCTCATGGACGTCATAACTGCGCTCCTGCATCAGGTTTTCATCCGTCCTGTCGGACGCCAAGCTGGCAAACGCTGTGGAAAACTCTGGAGCGCTACGGACCAGCTGCAATTTCTTTGTTAAAAGGACGTTTAAGATGTTATTAAATATCATTACAGTTTTCGCTTTAGCGTGTGCATTGGTTCTGATCGTAAAAGCCTGAAATGCGCAGTAATTTCTTACAGGCCATGTGTCTGAAAACATTATAAAGAAACAGTTACGTACATGCGAGGTGTTTTCACGGTTATTTAAAGGTACATGTCGGGAAACCGCAAAAAACGTGTAATCTCCTCTGTCCTGAAGAAGTTCCAGCCCTGACTGTTACACAGCGTTGACACTGGAGACTCCTTCCACACATGATCTCAATGACTACACATGGTTTTTTATTTCTTTATGTGGATCGTATTCCGTAAAAGTCCCTGTGAGCGAGTTGTTACCACAGAAACAAAAGCATGTTAGAACGGGCACATTAATATAAACCTGCAATAGAAAGTTAATCAACACTTGCACGATGTTTCCATGGTTACCACGTCGTCTCCGATCGGCCCGTCCGGCTTTAGGGTCGTGATTTGGCGTGATGTGAAACTTCTGCAGCAGCGTATACGGAGGATTGACAGTCTCGTAGCTCGGGGTTTTTATACAGTATCGCTAATCAGATCCGTTACACAACTTCTGCGTGCTTTGTATAAATCCGCCACCGTGAGACGGCGATGTAAAAACCCATAACGGATGCCGCGAACTTGGAAAAATGTGAAATGTTGCATGTTCAGAAACGAGCCGTCAGTCTGCATTTCAGCGCTCCTGTGTTTTTTGTGTTGTGGCTTTTAACGTTTCACGAACAAACCGTCGCCACAACAAAGGGACCCCGCCGTGCCACCCAGTGTCTGACTGACAAGTGTTTCGTCTCGGGTGTCAGAACCATCACAAGAGAGAGAGAGTGTGTGTGTGTGTGTGCATGCTCTCCATGGCAAATGTTTAGCCGAGGTTAGCCGCGTTGCTCTTGGAGGATGATCAGTCCCCCCGCTTTGGTCCCTCAGCGTCCCGTCGCTTTTATTGTGGTTGGAGTTTTAGATAAACTCGCTCTCCGGAGGAGAGGTGACTCCACGCCGTGACTCGTCCTCGCGCTGTTTTGCCTCCAAGCGTGTCTTTGGAAAGGTTTTTCGGCCTGAGTAAAGAGAGAGGAGAGTGGAGATCGCGTCCCGGGGCCTCGGCTCTGTCATCACACATTACTGTAAAGCCTCCGGCGTTCCTGCGCGCCTGGAAACACATCAAGCGCAAATACGGGACAAAGCAAAACACATGCTGTCATGCTCAGCTTTCTGCTTTCTTTTTTTCTCTTTTCTTAAAACCCGTTTCCTTTGCGTAGTGACTTCTTTATCGGCGCATTTATTCGGTTCTTCACCTTAGAGTGTTTCCGTTAGCAACTGCAGCGTAGCTAACCGGGAAGTTGTGCAGTTCGGAGAGCGAGCAGTCTGCACACAACCATGGCTCACAGAAGGTTTAAGGAGGTCAGAATGTCACAGGTAACGTGAGAAATACACAAAAATGTGTACTGAGTGTCTGCGCAACGGCAAGTGAGCAGGGGAACGGCTTTAGCCCTGCAGACACCCTGTAAATCACCCCAACGTCTCTGTTATTGTTAAATATCCTGCGCCGTGCGGAACACAGCACACAACAGGGGTCAACAGGAAATAGCCCCAGGGGATGAGTTATTTATGTATTTATGATTATTTTATGATATTACAGTCCTTTGGGTCGTCAGAAACGATGATCAAAGTGGTTATAATCACTATAATACAAAAAAGGTGTAATATATAAATGAATTAATTTAATGAATTCATGACTAATCGAGGCCTACATTTCCGACTGTTTCATTTGATTAGTAACATGGTTTTTGTGTTTATGTAGCGTTGATCAAGTTACTATGCAAAGAATAATTTTTATTTGTTTCGCTTGAGAAAAACGCAGAACTAACACTATAATTCAGCTTCTTTTCCGCAGTAACACAAACCTTTCTTACTTTGTACATTTTGTTTAGCAGCGCCTCTCTGAACGCGGCGCCTCGTTAGATATTCGCGGTGTAACTGTGCGTGTTAACGTTTGTCGATGTTTTGGCCAGACCTTCGCTAGAAAAAAGCAAAAAAATGTGTTCTAACTGAAGAAGGTAGACAAATAAATCGCTGTGCTAAAAAATACAAATTAATTACGCCTGTATGTCAGCCTTGCGCACGGCTATAACTCTTTAGCCCGAAAAAAAAACAATGGCACGGATTCCTTTCCTCCCGTCTTCATTAATCCTGTTCCACAGTACCTGCAGGTTCCACTCGTCTGCCAAATCCCCATCACTCCCTCGCTCTCTCGCTCCTTCCCCCAATCTGTAAAAAAATGGTTTTCGCAGTAATATAGCAGTCTCCGGTTACACACCTGCCAAGCCGTAAGCTGAAAGAATAACACCCGAGTGTTTGGAGGTATTTGCGAGCGGATTAGGGCAAATTTCAGGTACAAATCCGCCGACGGCCCGAAGATCCGCCTGCCTTCAGGCCGCGTTCTGCTTCCAAGCTCGGCGTCTGTGGCAGATTTACGGTACGCAAGTCATCCAGCCGAGTATCACGGATTTCAGTACATCGCGTTAGCCTCACTTCAGACTTGGTAACAGTGCAGCGGTGTTTTACATTAATCTTATTCCACTCTATTGTTACCCTGAACTGAGCAAAAGACTGAAGTCTCCAGATTTCCTCAGAACAGTCCGAGGGCAGGTGTTAATGAGTAGTTAATTTAATCTGTAACTTTCTTTACACTTCCCTGAAGGTTCCGTTCCATCCTTACTCCGTCAGAGCCGCTCCGTTCCACGGGTCCTTTCTGCACAGAACCACAGTTTTACTTCGGTTCCGACTGAACAGAACGACATGCTGTACTTCTACTTAATAAACATTCTTTATATTTTATGTAGTTTACTGTTTATAGCAGCTATAAACCCTCATTCCCTCACCAGCCTGCAGGTGATTGTACGTGGCGTAGTCCACGCTGTCGCGCTAATCAACAGACAAAGTCAAACGAAGGCGTATTTCCTAATCTGGTTCATCACTAGTCGTAGTCCCTCTGAGTCAGCCGTTGCTATAGAAACCATGGCGTATAAGAAGGAGCACATTAACGTAAACCTGTCGCTCGTCTTCCAGCCGGAGCTGCTGCCGCGTCCTGACCAATCAGAGACGAGAAGCCGGAACGTCGGGGCGCTTCTTCACATTACGACTCGTTCACGTGATTGCGGTGTACTGCGACTCCGACGTGATGCGTCACGTCTCAGCGCTGCTGGCGATTTAACAGGAAGTCACTAAAATGATGGACGAGCTCTGAGTATTGTAAAAGAGGAGTGGAGGAAAAAAAGAACATTCTGCGACTGTTTAAATTCATAAAGACATAAAGCCTTTTATTTGGGACGGAGTCTTTTATCCGAAGCTGTTTCTGAGATCTGAGATCCATCGGAGTTGGAAAAGAGGGGGGGGGGGGGGTGATCACTCAAAACAGAAGTCCCCGAGTCAGCCGGAGGATGAAAACCAGACCGGACCGAGCCCAAACTCCGACGGATCTGTCCCACTTCCTGTTTAATGTACGCCGGACAGTTTAATATACGGCACTGTGCGCTTCTGATGTTCTAAATTCTTCAGAGTCCAACAAAAAAAAAACCCACACCACATCACTAAACGTCTTTGTTCCCTCATGGGGACGAGAGCTGCGCTTTTCTTTTCTTTTTTTTTTTTAAGAACAAAGTTTTTTTTCTCTCTTCTTTTCCCCGAAACTGTTTACGTTTCAATACAAAAGAAGTCAGATGTTGTTAGAATTAAAACATCCCATTAAAACACTCACTCTCTCACACACACACACACACACACACACACACACACACACACACACACACACACACACAGGTCGCGAGGCGGTCAGACGGACGTGTTTTTGTGTTTGTGTGTTTTTGAAGGTGATCTTTAGGGAGACACAATCCCAGGACATTACTCCCTCCCGCACTCCTAAACGAGGAAAATAAAGTGAAAAGCGGAAAGATTCGGAAAAATGAGATCAGCGTTCCGACGAACACTAATATGAGAAATCTCTCTAATTAAAGAAAAACAAGCCGTGACCCTGCCTTTAATTTATGCCCTGACACACCCTCTGTCTGTGTGTGTGTGTGTGTGTGTGTGTGTGTGTGTGTGTGTGTGTGTGTGTTAACTGAAATGTTCTTGATGCCCTCAGTGATTCATGAGATGATGCTGTATGGAGAAAGTGTTGCATCATTACATTTTACTGTGTGTGTGTGTGTGTGTGTGTCTGTGTGTCTGTGTGTCTGTGTGTGTGTGTGTGTGTGTGTGTGTGTGTGTGTGTGTGTGTGTGTGTGTGTGTGTGTGTGTGTATAAGTAACTGTATGTGTGACCAAGGTCCACTTAATGTGTGTGTATATAAAAGTGCTTGTGTAGATCCGTATGTGTATTATTACTCTGTGTGTACGTGTGTGTGTGTGTGTGTGTTTAATGTGTATGCATAAATGTTTGTGCTAATGTGTATGTGTGCATAAGTGTGTACTGTGTGCATGTGTGTATGCGTGAGTATTTGTGTAGAAGTATATGTGTATATGTATTTATTAATGCATCTGTGCATGTGTGTGTCTTAATGTATTTGTGTGTAAGAGCTTGTGTACACTGTGTGTGTGTGTTAATGTGTGCATAAGTGTGTACATGTATAAATGTGTGTGTGTGTGTTATAGTGTTCTCAGTGATTCACGCGATGATACTGGATGGAGAAAGCCTTACATCATTGCATTTTATTCTGTGTGTGTGTGTGTGTGTGTGTGTGTGTGTGTGTGTGTGTGTGTGTGTGTGTGTGTGTATCTTTCCTCCCTTCTTTTGCAACTTGTCCTTTGTTCCATTAGTGTAACATGTCTTTGGCAATCGGAGCTCGCGGGGAAGCTAACGAGCGACAGGATAAACAAAAGACAGGGAAAAAAACGTTTTGTGGTGAGAATGAAAAAAAGAAATGAAAGGAAAAGGAAAAAGAAGAGGAGAAAAAAAGGAGAAGAAAAAAGGAGAGGAAAAAGGAGAGGATCCCCTTGAAGTGAAACGGCCGTCAGCGTTTGTGCCATCTGCTCTGCCCACACAGAGCCTCCGACGCTCAACGAGAAACAGACCGCGCTCCGCCAACCACGCAGGCCCCGAGTGCTAGAGCGCGTGCAGAACGGTTCTCTGAGTCAGCTTAGCAGCCGTACGCGCTTATTATCTGCGCATGAAGGGCTGTGCGTATTACCCATAATGCATCGCATCAGGTTTAACATGAGTAACAACTGTGTAAAAGTCAGCTAGTTTCTCCGGAGCTAGAGGTCGTGTTTCGTGTGATTAGCATCCCCGTGCACAAGGCTTTTCATTTTTGTAAAGCACTACTTTTGTTAGCTAACTGCTACTTAGCCTAGCTAGTAGGTCAGTAGGGGTTCTGTGTAACAATTGTGTAACTTTAGCTATGCTAGCTCAAGCGCTAGCTAGAGGTCATGTTTAGCATCCTTGCGTCCTTTTTAAAGCTGTATCTGAGCATGCTAGTTCAGTAATGACTAGCCTCCTTTGCAAACTGCTAATTAGCCTAGCTATCAGGTCTGTAGAGGTTTTGTGTATTACCCAAAATGCACCACATCAGCTTCAACACTAAGAAATTATCGTATAGATATCGGAGGTTTATCATGTTTAATATCCTTATGTCCGTTGTAAAGCACTAATCACATTAGCTAATGGCTAACTAGCCTAGCTATCAGGTTAAGCCAATTAGCTAATAGATGGAATATGCACTTTCTGCTGTTCTGTAGCTAGTGGTTGTGTTTAAAGCTTTAGCTAAATCACAGTTTATGTTAAGCACCGATCTCATTAACTAGCTAGCTGATATTTTTAATCATAAACGTTAGCAGGTTTATTTATGAGCAAGTTCATGCAAGCAAAGTATTTCAAACCTTAATTTATGGAACTAGTCACTAGCTAGTTATTATTTGTAGTAGTAATTGGTAGCTAGTTTAGTACTAGCTTAGTTTAGAACTAGCTTATCCTAATTCAAGGTTTTGCTGTCCTTAATTTATGAAGCTGTTATCTAGCTAGCCATAATTTATTATAAATGCTCACTAGTTGATTTATTAGCAAGGTATTTCCAAGCCTTATTTCATGCTATTAGCTAGCAGGTTGTAGGAAAATTCCAGCCAAACAAATCCCGTAGTAAGAATTTGGCTGGAGCTCTGTGACTTTGTAAGGCATCAGTGTTATTAACGTGGTTATAAACAAGTCATAAACGTGTCGTTATAACAATAAAGAATTATTTATTAATGATTATTAGGTGCTGCTTCTTAACGACCTCGTAGCATAAACAATACGTTCATGTTGGGGAGTGTGTTTATTTTACTGTCGTTTCAGGTTATATGGATGTTTAACCATCTACCTCTGTGTGTGTGTGTGTGTGTGTGTGTGTGTGTGTGTGTGTGTGTGTGTGTGTGTGTGTGTGTGATGAATAGTTAGACCTGGGGCAGAAGGTGATTAATATAATACACAAAGTCGGTCAGTGAAGTGAAACCGAATCGACACACAGCACCTGCACAAAGACAAAATATCAACACGACATGGTAATGAGATCCCGCAGAGTTTCCCACACACACACACACACACACACACACAAACACACACACACGCACAAACTTTTGTCTGCTAGCTCGCATTAACTAGCTAATAAGTAAACTAGTTGGCATTATGATGGTTATAATCAGTCTGCTAGTCTGAGGGTATTTTTAGCGCTTTCATACACAATTTTTGACTCCGTTTTTAAATAACGCACATCTGAGAAATAAGTTTGGACGTGGGAGAATGTTGTATTAATTTTTGATAACCGACGAAACATGTTCTGAATTTCAACAAAATTCTAACCAGCCGGCTTTTGGCTTTCGTTTGCGAAATCAAAGTTTCCAGCTGTTTACTCTTCATTCAGTGCCGTTTGATGAGCAGCTACCGCAGAAATGTTTGAAATCAGGAACCGTCTCTTCTTCAGACCACACACACACACACACACACACACACACACACACACACACACACACACACACACACACACACAGTCTCTCTTTTTCTCTCTCCTTTCTCACCGTGTGTGATCTCAGAGACGCAGTCCAGTCTCATTAGCTGACGTGTGTGTGTGTGTGTGTGTGTGTGTGTGTGTGTTTGCCCTCTTGAGTGATCTGCACATGGACAACACAGAATGAACTTCAAAAGGACGAGGAATGAACGAGGGACAGATGAAAAGAGGGAGTGAGAGATGGAAAAAAGGAGAAAAGAAGAACAGAGGAGGAGGTGAAGAAACGAGAGAGGCAGCTGAAGTTGGAGGAAGACGGAGGAAAGAGGAGGAGGAGGAAGAGAAAAGACAGTGGAGATGGAGGGATGAAAAGAAAGAAAAGAAAGAAAGTGGAGCAGGGAAGAAGGAGGGAAAAAGATGGAGGGAAGACAAGAGAAGAGGAGATTAAGGGAAGAAAGGAGAACAGGAAAGAGGAAATGAGAAGATAGTCGAGATAGACAGAGGAAAAGAGGGAGACAAGAAGGAAGGGGCAAGAGAACAGGAGACAGAAATTGAGGAGAAAAAGGAAAGATTGAAAAAAGAAGAGAAGACAGGAGAGGAGTGGTGAAATGAAGAGCAGAGAGATGGAGAGAGAAATGAGGAGGAGGAGAGTGAGTAGAAGTGAGTAAAGAAAGGAAGGGACAAAAGAAAAATTAGGAAAAAAGGAAGAATGAAGAGAAATCAAGAGGAGACTAAAAGTGAGGAGAGGAGATGACAACGAAAGAGGAAAGGAAAGAAATGATGGAAAGAGGATAGGAAATGTAAAAAGTAGAGGAAAAGGAAACAGTTGAAATTGAAAGAAGGAAAATTTGGAAAGCAGGATGAATCGAGAATGATGAGAAAAGAAAGGTGGTAAAGTGAAAAGGGAGGGGAGTGGGGTGGGATAAGAGAAGATAAAATAAGAGGAGGAAGAAGGGAGGAAAAGAAAAGAGAAAGCAAGAGGACAAAAGAGAAAGAAGAACAGAAAGATGAAAGGAGATAAGGCATAAAGAAAGGATGAAACGTTGATAAAAAGAAGAGAAGGAAAGCAGTAGACATTGAAGGGAAGAAGAAAAGAGAGGAAGAAGAAATGAGAAAATAGAGGAAGAGAAAGTAGGAGAAAAAGTAAATATAAAAGCAGGAGGAAGAACAGAGAGATGCAGGGTGAAGAAAAGAGGAAAGAGAAAAAAGAAAAGATGAGAAAAGTCAGGATTAAATGAGAAAAGAGGAAGAGAGGGGAAATGAAAAGAAAGGAAAGAAATATGGGCAGAGAAAATGAGAGAGAAAAAAAGAAGAGAATAGAGAGAGAATTAGGAAGGCAGGAGGGAAGATAGAGATGAAGAGGGAAGAAGGGATGGAGAAGGAGAGGAAAGTGGGATGGGAGTAGAGAGAGAAGGAGAAGGAAGGAGGAAGAGGTAATGGGTAAAGAGAGGAGATGTGGGAAAGAAAGAAAGAAAGAAAATGAAGATATAGAATGCTGTAAATGAAAACAGAAGAGATATTAAAAGGAAAGGAAGAGAGACAGAGGGACAAATGAGAATAATCAAAAATATAAATAAAAGAAAAGAAAGGGATAGAAGAGGAGAGATGTGTGAAGAGAGAGAGAGAGAGGGAGAGAGAGAGGAAAGGAAATAAGAGGCATAAGGAGAATAAGGAAAAGGAGAAGGTGGAACCCTGCGCTGTAACCCCACGACTCATCATTAAACATTCCTCTATTTAAATAACCAGTGGGGGAGAACCGAGTGTGTGTGTGTGTGTGTGTGTGTGTGTGTGTGCGTGTGTGCAAGTGCGTGTGTGTGTGTGTGTGTGTGTGTGTGTTTTTCAGGTCTTTGATACTGAATCCTCTTGTCTGTTAACTTTGGCAGTTTGAGGAGAATTCTGGAGATTCTTGCCTGCATGACACACACACACACACACACACACACACACACTCACACATACACACACACACACACACTAGTGTTAATATACATACACTCATGGGCAC
>JAQQZX010000039.1:28491246-28508746 GCA_030068355.1 Notoglanidium maculatum
TGTGTGTGTGTGTGTGTGTGTGTGTGTGTGTGTGTGTGTGTGTGTGTGTGTGTGTGTGTGTGTGTGTGTGTAAAAGTGCCTGTCAGTCCATCATGTATCTATCCTGTCGCCCTTGACTTCACCCCAACCCCTGTATGTTTTTGTGTGTGTGTGTGTGTGTGTGTGTGTGTGAACTCTAAATGTGTCAGCACAACCCCAGCACTGTGTGAGACTCACACACTGCTCCTGGATTCTAAACATGTCATCGCATTGCCACTGTCAGTGTGTGTGTGTGTCCCTTGGGGATTCTTCAGCATTCTTACCCTATTAGCATGTGAGTCTCCACCTGGAGTGTGTGTGTGTGTGTGTGTGTGTGTGTGTGATGATGGACTGATGTGTTCCGGGTAGCCAGCGGACTGAAGAACAGGACGAACCTCCATCCTGTAACCTCTCTCTCCCTGACACACACACACACAAACACACACACACACCTCTCCCTGACCCTGTGCTGCCTCTCAATAAGAACATCCATAAACTTGTTTTCACAGATATTAGCCTGGTGCTAATAATATATCCATCAGCCCAACCTATTGAGACTCAATGAGTCACACTGAACCGTGTGTGTGTCTGTGTGTGTGTGCATCCGTGTGTGTGTGTGTGTGAGAGAGAGAGAATGTGTGTGACTCACATGATCACCGCAATATCAGAGAAATTATGTTTATTCAAGTTCAGATCAGACTTCTCGCCTCAGACCTCACACACAAACACACACACACACACACACACACACACACACACACACACACTACAGTGTAACTTGAGAACATTGTTTTTGAGTCATTTCTAACCGTAATTACTGCACATTTGTCATATAACTTTTTAATGAAGGATGTTCATTATTATTATTATTATTATTATATTTATTATTATATATTATTATATATTATAATTGTCATTGAGTCCAAAATGTAAACATACATTAATACAGACAAAACATGTAAACAATCCACATCTATATAAAATAAAAAATATAAAAGAAATTTTACAAAACAAGGATTGATGCTAAAAGATGAGTACAATAATTAGTAATGTAATAAAGTTCTTTAATAAAACAATATCTTTTTTTTCTTGCCTTTTTTATTAAAGATGTTCACTGTCAAGTTAAAATCACCAGATGTACGTGTGAAGCAGGTACACGTGAACGTGAACTGACTTTTCATTTCACTTCTAGCACATCATGGATATTAGCACTGACTAATATCAACTATAAGGCTAATCTCTGCTCACTCTAACTACTTTTTACTCTTACATCAATGTGAAATCATGTGACCAGTGACTTCGTTCGGTTAAAATCCCCGGCTGTCGTGTGACGCATCAGTAATAAAATCATAAACGTTGCTCTGGGTTTTTTTTAATGAATGATGAATGTTAGCGGGAAGTGAGACAGCTTTTACATTTTCAGGAACATGGCATGGCAGCTCGTGTCATGCGTACAACCACACACACACACACACACACATGCACACACACTATAAGCACCCAAAGAAAACACAGCTGTTGTGTCAGACTTTCGCAAAAACAGGCCCGAGTGTCCCCGCCGACGCAGGAAAAAATGAAAATTCAGACATGATCCCCAAGAGGAAAAATTTTGGTTTAAATAAAATGAGCTTTTTTTGTTTTTAAATGGCAGGACAGACTAGCTTGTTTTGGTTACTGAGGTTAGGTTCGCTGTTAGCGTTAATTTGAAAAAGATGTATGGCGCTCCAGGGCTGGTTTCCGGCGCGCCTTTGTCGACTTTGTTTCAGACAACTCGGAAAAGGCGTATCATCAGCATCACAACATGCAGCACAACGGCCCTAATGTTCATCTCAGGAGCAGGGACGATGTAGCTAAACAGATTGTTAGCTGGATAACTACTTAGCATGCTAAACAGCAAGCTTGTTATTTAGCTAGCAGAAGAAAGTAAGAAAGATCCAACAACTGTAGAAAAAACATATTTTTGAATACATAAAATTTACATTTTCAAAACATTCAGCACGTTATTCAGATATTCAAAATGTCAGCCAATATAAACTACATGATATGATGTGACGGCAAGTTAGCAGCTGTACCCTGGAACTGGAATTTGAAACTCTGGAGCGAGTTTAGCTGAAGTGTAGCTATACTCAGATAGCTTGTGCGTGTGTGCATGTGTGTGTGTGTGTGTGTGTGTGTGTGTGTGTGTGTGTGTGTGTGTGTGTTCTCTCGAACTCACTCCAGTGTCTTTGACTTTGATGTTCAAGCTCATTAAGCTGATCACTTCCTAATTAGCACGTAGCTGAAGTGTGAAGAGGAAAAGCAACGTTTAAGAGCGTGAGTGTGTATTCAGGTTTAGCATTGCTGCTAAGATGAAGAAGTGTGTTTGTGTGTTTAAGAATGACGGGGGGGTGTGTGTGTGTGTGTGTGTGTGTGTGTGTGTGTGTGTGTGTGTGTGTGGCTTGTGCAGAATTTACAGAATCTCTACATGTCACATTTCTGTATAATGATAGACTTTGAAGCAGGTTGACTTTATGGTATGAAAAATTAATAAATAAATACCAACTGAATTTTTTTTAACATTTGACACAAATATTGTAACAGAAATATTGCCATGTTTCTGTAAGTGAGAACCCACAGAACGGGAGTTAGCGCTCAATGCTAAGTGTAATCACATTGTGGTTTTAGCACGCAGTGTCTTTTTTTCTAGCAATTTACAAACATATCTGAGGTAAATGTTGACATTCCCGATCATTTTAGGTCATTTCCTGCATCGGAAAATCCTTCCATTGTCCATATTAAAGACTTTTGTGCCTAACGACAGTTTTTTTTGCTGAGTCTTTAGTTTGGCGTCCATGTTTCTCAGTTGCCCAGCAACAGTGCCGTCTCAGTGTACTATAACCACCGGAACTGAAAGCGTGTTAATTGGTTGACTTTCTTAAACATGCGAGTGATTTTGATTTTTGATTTCGATTGTGTGTATCTTACAATATCTTTCACATACACGCGCACACACACACACACACACACACACTCACATACACACAAATCACCCAATTGCCTACAAATACACTAGAAGATGTGTTAAACAAGTGTAATACACATCCTGCCTTCCTGAAAGCACTCAGACACACTACCTAGCTTCAAAGTTCTCTGTCTATGTGAAGTGTGTGTGTGAGTGTGTGTGTGTGAATGGGTTGTTTTCACTGTTAATGAGTGCACCACCACAGCCTTTTGTGTGTGTGAATACACAAGTCGGAGACACTTACAGCATAAACTGACCTGTAGGAAGAGGCACCACACACACTAGGCACTTCCCCTACATTAGCGTCTGGAGGAGGCTGCCTAGGACTGGTGCTTCTCCCAGTTTTGCTGAGTTCATCAGTGACTGAAGATGTCAGGACACAGTGGGACTAAATGTGAGCTAAACATCGTGTAGCTCCAGACTTGATGACTGGCGTCATCATCTCCTCCTTTGTTTTATTCGTTTATTTAACAAATTAATATTACGAATATCACTCTGATTATGAGGAGGGATTTTGTATGTTGTTATTTTAAAGGTTACCGGGGGTCACGTTAAAAACAAAGCACATTTAAAACTTGCTACTTGGTGTTTTTCGCTATCCTGACTAGCGTCGGGGTTCAGCAGTAAAAACAGACAAACTCCTCCGTCCGTCCAACTCCGCTAATTCCTTGACAACGCTGAGTAACACTGAGTCAGTGAGAAAACAGAAATCAAGAACAGGAAAGTGTCCCAACACATTTACTTAATAAATCTGTAGGGTGGTCAAAACTCACAGAAAATTCATAACGTCTGTTTTGGGTCGTTTGTCCAAAGTGTTTGGGAATACTGGAACTGATGCGGCCACGTCTCGGAACTGGAGCAGGCGCGTGGGACAAGCATGCGGCGTACATCCAGGCTATCACTTTTTTATTCATATTTGTCAGGTGGAAAAAACTGTTCAGTGGGGTGTTTATGTAATGATCACCAGCGAGATGTAAATACTCGTAACAGTTGGTTCAGCAAAATTCTTACTGTGTTTCTTTTTCTCCCTGAATCCCACAACCTATTGCACCACTCACACGATTCTTACCAAGCAAACAAAGTGGTTACACAGTATTTCCAGAATCAGGGAAATGAAGGGACGTGGAGACAGACGTACCTGAACGTGGCGTTTAAGCGCATCACAATAACCAGACGTGCTATTATGTGCTATGAAGAGCATCACCTGTCTTAGCTGAAATGTCAGCTTTAAACGTTCTGCCTTTTTTGTCGAGGATGCCGACACACCATGCTTCATCAGAAGAGACATGATCAGGAGGGTATAAAGACGACATACAGTCGCCAGAGCGGTCACCTGCACACGCCCACCAAAGTTTGAAGACAGGTTTCCTAAGTTATGGAAGAAAGGGAAGCTGGTGTGCTATATCGTAAAACAATAATTAAACTCTAAATAGATCACGTGTGCTGCTGTTGAGCTACTTATGACAGTATGGAGATGCTGAGGTTATTGTGTTTAAAATCATTTCCCTGGGCAGCATGTTGTCACATAGGCAGTGCTGGCTAACTCAGAACTGGTTAAACAGATTCATCTTCCATTGTTTGCAGATTTAGATGATTACTGCGTAAGCACAATAAACTGTGCTCCGTGCCTTTGCGTTCATAGTATACATTATCTAACTTTTGTAGCTAGAATTAAGAGTCAGATCCAGCTAGCTTGTGTTCAGTTCACTTTTCCACTGCATGTGTACTTCGTAATGGTGTGTCTTTTCACCATAAACGACAAATATTAAGAATTACTTTTATACACGGCACAAAGATGCCGTGAGAAGAGAGAAAAGCACGAGACAAATATGCAAATATTATAATTTGATAAATGCCTAATCATATCTAATTATAAAATATGGTGTGGTTTGTTGTGTTCAGCTTGGATTTCAGTTAGATATATGGCTTGCTCATCTACATTCAGTGTTACCGGACAGCTGTGTTCAGTTCATTTCAAACGTAAAATAAAATTGGTTAAAGCTTTATTTCATTGTTTAACCTTTGCTTTTTAAGACCATGACGAACAGATTAGAGGTGTGCATCGTCTTCTGAGATATGATCTGATGTGATGATGTGTGAAAGAAACATTTAAAGTAGCAGCTGACTCGAACGGTGGAATTGTACTTGTAGGCCACGCCTCCTTTACTTGGATTGACAGGTGATTGTGTAATGAGTGTGACTTAAAGGGAAAGAAACAGACATAAAATTCCACAAATCCATTTTGTTAAGAAAATGACTATTTATTTTTTAAAATAAGTTTAAGGAATCCAGTGATATATGTAAATAATCCATAAACCGATTAAAGTGCCAAATAACAGTTATACAAAAAGTAAATCTGTACAAAAAAATGACAAAATTGGAATGTGGCTTTGGCTAGTCGAGTTAATGGCTTTTTAGTGTTTATGATTGTCTTAAACGTCACAGAGCCTCGCTGGGCTTCTGGAAATTGGTCTTCATCAACCAAACTCAATTCGATAAACAACAAACTGATGGCTCTG
The DNA here is from genome assembly GCA_030068355.1 of Notoglanidium maculatum. Taxonomy (NCBI): domain Eukaryota; kingdom Metazoa; phylum Chordata; class Actinopteri; order Siluriformes; family Auchenoglanididae; genus Notoglanidium; species Notoglanidium maculatum. The sequence goes on from JAQQZX010000039.1 coordinate 28,496,785, forward strand.
TCAGTGTGGACAGAAAAAAGTCTGAGATCACAGTTTTGTATACTCAAGTCTGGGCTCTGGATTTGATCCATCCCCGGCACTACCAAATTCCAAAGTTCTCCAAATCCGTAAATCCAAGATGATTATGCTTCTAAAAGTCTGAGTCTGTGACTCTACTTAGATCCAAAGTGTTCAATCACGCATAGTTTTGTAACTTCAGAAATCCATTAATCCATTCTTGGGTATCATATGGTTCTAACTCTTGCTCTGGAACCTTTCGCTCTTTGGTCATCTTAAACAAGTCTCTTTGGTTTGCACTGCTGGGATTTCCCAGGTCCTCACCGGCTGATGCTGCTCCACCTCTCTGTTTTTAACCAAAATTGCTGTGTATTTGCAGATTCATCAAATACATAAATCCATCATTTGGTATGGTGTTAGCTGGAGTTTTGCACCTTTTGCTTTTTTGCTTATATAAAAGAAGTGCACTTGGCTCTCATTTTTGGCTGATGTCCTGCAGATCTTTGGATTTCTAGCCACCTTATCAGTTGATGTCTTTGAGGTGGTTGGATCTCACTTTAAATCCACAGCTATCCGCAAATACGTATATATTTTTGGTATCCATTCGAGTCTTGCACTTTTCACTCTTTGGTCATTTTTTGGTTTTGGCTCTCGTTATTGGCTGAAGTCCTCATGGTTCTGGAGTTCCTGCGATCCCACAGGCTGGTTCAGCTCGACCACACTTTTTAAAATCCGATTTATATTCAGAACCACCCTGTGTTTGCAGATTCAGCGAGAGCTCTTGGCTCCATAAGTCCATATTTTGATATCATATTAGTTTGAGTCTTGCACCTTTCACTCTTTGGTCACATTGCTATTGCTATTGGCTGCTGTCCTCGGGTCTTTGGCTTTCCAGTGTCCCCATTGGCTAATGCAGCGTGACCTCACTTTATCTTGGCGGGTTTGAGCTCTTTGACTTGCATGTGTAATGTTTTGTGGACGGCGAGAGTCCTGGACTGACAGAAACCTTTTCCACACTCCTGGCATTTGAACGGCTTCTCTTTGGAGTGGATATACCTGCAGAGAGAGAGAGAGAGAGAGAGAGAGAGCGAGAGAGAGAGAGGGAGGCCTGTCAGTAGAGGATATAAAACTAAACCTTTAGAGCCAAATGCAAATTACACACTTGCTTTCAGAATCCAAGACAAAATCTCCACAGATCAGGGCTGGTTACACTGTTAATGCTCGTTAAACACAAACAGTTCAGAGGTGTGATTTGGCCTGGAGTTTAAGCCCCCAACAAGGTTTATAGTTTCAATAAAACAAATGATATTATTCTCTTACCTGTGTGATGATATATCAGTTTATATCACCCGTATTCAATGATGAGGAACATTGCTAACAATGACTTTACAATGTAAAAGATGGGAGTCTTTTTCATCACATGAAAAGAGTAAATATCTGAAATCTGACGTTAAAAGCCATGAGGTTGGGTGGGACAGACGTCATGCTGTTTATTGTAGTGTTTTCCGTGTTTTCGAGGGAAAACTGTCTCTTACCGGTGGTCTCGGAGATGATCTTGCCTCCTGAAGGCCTTGTGGCAGATGTCGCATGTGTACGGCCTTTCGTCTGTGTGCGTGCGCTCGTGGATCAGCAGATTGTACGACTTGGTAAAATGGCGGCCGCAGAACTTGCACACGAACTCCTTCTTGGTTTTGGAAGGCAGCCGCCCCCGGCTCGGCTTCCTCTCGGGCGAAGCCAGCTTGGCCACGTCGAGCAGGCAGCCTAGGGAGGGTGCGTTTGTGTGCCCTCCACCTCCGACGGACACGCTCAGGTCCTCGGCCTTCAGCGGCTCTTCCTGAGTGGCGGCAGCGGCCAAGTTGGCGAAGTCAAAGCGCGGTTTGCTCTTCACTTCCTGTTTGGCTGGATGCACAAGCTGAGGGAGGAGCGGGATGGAGGGAAGAGGGAAACGAGAGAAGGTGCAGCGGGGCAAAAATGGAGGATATCCCAGCGTCCAGTGGTGTAAATGGACGGCGTGAAGCGCGCTGAAGCTGTAGATGCCCGGCATTTGATCGGCGGGCAGATGAAAACCGTTGGACGTTTGGAGGAGAGAATAATTGGCTAGTTGGAGGGATGGATGAAGAGGTACAGGAGCAGGAAGTGTTTTACTACTCATGATTCCTATGTGGATTCTGTGAAGTCAATCAGCAGTGGCTGTAGCCTGAAAAACAGACACATAAATAATTATTTCTTCACTTTCTGGATTTATATGAAAAGGCCACATCACAAAATCACACATTTGTTCACTGATCAGTGTGTCAACCTAAGCGTATCATCATGCTAATGTGCAAAACTAGCATACCAGAAGTAAAATACACAAGATACAGATCAATCAGGCAAGCATCGTTGGGAAAGTGCGCAGGGTACGTCCCAAATCACATAGCATTTACTTGTCAAAATACTAACTATGCCAAATGGAGTTGGGTTTCTCATGGGTCACCATGGAAATGTGCAAAATTGGCATGGCTTTGTGCTAACTAGCGTGTCGAAGCACACTGACAGCCAATCAGACCCACATCATATGAGTACGTGGTTATGTCCCAAACCACATACTAATTTACTTAAAATAGTGTCTAAAAATACTAGCAATGCCAAAGCATGCAGTATTTCTCACTGATCGCAAAGGGAGCGTGGAGCGCTAACACGGGGTGTCAAAAATAATCATCAATCAGGCAGCTCACATTACTCAGAATGATTTAGAATGGTGTCAATGAGCAACTAGCACCCGAACACATGGTCAAATCACAGAATAGTAGTGGTGTAAAATGTTCCAATCTTAAGGTTAATCACGACTTGAAAAGTAAATAGCATGCCACAATCGTAACTATGGCACCAGACCACACGTTTTTACTGTAAACAGCAAATCGACAGACAAAATCGGAGCACTCATCATCAGTCCAGTGATATTTCATCGAATCCTGCTCCTCCCTCTTCAGCTTCAGACATCTATTTGTTGTCTTTAGCTGGGTAGCTAATTGATTTCCTGGGTTTAGACACGCTTCTTTTAAGATTTCTCGAGTTGTTTAACTTGATGTCAAAGATGTTGCAGACACTCGGCCTGAAAGAACATGCACATCAAAATATACACTGCACTTAACTGGCACAAAAAAACGGCCACGTCTGACGACGTGATACTGCCGAAGCATGTGTGTGTTTGTGTGTGACAGAGACGCAAATGCACTTTAAACCTGCTAGTGTGTGTGAGAGTGTGTGTGTGTGTTGGCATGTGTGTTAGTTAGTGTGTGTGAGTGTATTTTGGCGAAGGCGTCCTGTAGAAAATGTGCCCGGGGCGTCTGAGCTGACAGACAGAGAAAGACGCCCGAGCGGAGTGACATACCTGCTCTGAGTATTTAATCTGGCCCGATACACACCGACACAAAGCACAATAACACCTCTTTGTTTCAACCTCATGATTGACACACGCTCCCCCCAACACACACACACACACACACACACACACACACACACACACATACTGACTCGGGCTTGTTTACGGTTTCTTGAGGATCGTTGACTTGTTTCCTCATTTCTGGGTTATGGGCTGAAATTCAACTCCATGTGAATGTAATTACTTTACACGCTCCCAGCTTTTATTTCAACTATAAAGAAGCGCGATAGTTTTTTCAAAATGTAGTTTTGTCGCTGACAATCGGATTGTAGCACGTCACAAAATGTTATAAAAAGAATGGATTAATCTGGTTAGTAACAGTTATCTCCCTCTGCACTTCCTCTGAAATATCACATCACTATAAACATTTCTGAACATGATCAGTGATGACTGGATGCAGAAATCGTTTGCAGTTTGACTTCTCTCCAGGCCACGGTTAAATAATTTATGTTTTGTAAATGTTGATTTAAAAAATCTGCCCTCTTCGTTGCATGGTTCTGCAGCTTCGTTAGCAAAACTTCAGCGAAACTAAACATTACGGCACCTTGCGTAATCTTCAAGTACACGGATTTGTTTTGCCATCTTACCCACGCAGGACTCGTACACGAGCAGCGCAGCGGTCTCTCGCCCTGACACACACGTTCAGAAGAACCGGGGATCGGGATCGTGTCGGGTCACGTCACGGCTTTATCTTAATACGCTTCCACGTCTTTTAGATTTGATTCTGCTAAGAATTCTTAAGGGCCTCATAGGAATAAAAATCTGTAGAGCTGTAATATAGTGTTATTTTAATATATGTAGTCTTGTCATGAGATTATTTGAAATTTATGATGCCGGGAGGAATCTGCTCCTGTCTTAAACACTAATCTAAGCGAAGGTACAAGAGGCTGTAGTGCACTGAAATAACATATTATTACATATTCTGTAATGTGGCACACGGACGTATGCGCGCGCGCGCGCGCACACACACACACACACATCCAGCATACTATATTAAGAGCAATCTTAAAGCAAGAAATGTAAAAAAAAAAAAAAACACATCCAGCATACTATATTAAGAGCAATCTTAAAGCAAGAAATGTAAAAAAAAAAAAAAAAATGTTCAAGTGTATTTTCCCATTAATCCTGCATTCAGATGGAGGGGTTTGTTTGTTTGTTTTTATTTATATCATATTGTTTTCATCTCTTCATGTTCCAAATGTATTGATCTGTAAAGCAGACACTTAATACTACTACTACTGATAATTATTATTTTTATTGTTGTTATTATTCTTATTAATTTTTTCAATATATGTAGTGCACATATAGGGATCTTAGAGTCCCAAACTGAGTAACAAGAAGCTCCCTGCTGGACATGTAGTGCACTACAAAGGGTGTAGAACTGAACATCAGACATGCCATCCCTTACAGACTACAAGTGCACGTCACAGAGTGGTAAAGACAGTTAAACTCCTTGTAGTCCACTTACACAGAGTAAGATGTTCGACCATAAATGACCTGATGGATTTATTGTTCCCATCATGATATTATTACATGCATGTTTAAAGCACACTTGTATGATTTTGACGAAACGACGTGACTCGACGAAGCATTCTGGAAGGAAATAAAGAGTGAAACAGCCCTAATTAGGCTCCCTATGGCGTAAAGCTCCCCCCAGGGATTTGGGCAGCTCTGATCACGGTGCAGAAGTAATTGCCTTTTACTCACCGGGTCATTAGAGGAGATCAGCGCTAGACCTTTAACCCTTTGAAGTGAGCAGAGGCTACACCCGAGCGCCCCTAAGCCCTTGAACCGAGCACCGTGAGGTGAGAGAAAACCGTGATTCCATCTCACCGTGATGTACTACCTATAAGCTGCTAAACTTTTTCAGGGCGCCTGATTGTAGGAATTTTACATGCTAATTAGTCGGATTTGTACACAGCCATGTTACGCAAGATCTTTATGTTTTTCTTATTCACGATGGCAGGAGGAATCAGTGTCACTGCTCTAAACACTAATCCGAGGGGAAGGCGATGAAAAGGACTCCAGGGGTCATAGGTCAATGGCATGTAGTGCACTTCATACGCTACCTAGGGAGTAATGAGAGGAATACGTGTTAAAGATAGGGTCTAGCGACTTATGTGGTGCTCATAAACAGGGCACATATACCCAGCTGACATGTAGTGCACGACATATCGTGTAGAGACCAGTCGCTTACCCGAGGCGTGCATTTGTATAGGCACCAGGGACATGGATGTTAATTGGGCATGTAGTTATTACACATTACATAGTACAGAGCTGCATCTGAGAGTGTGAACTTCTCTGGTCTTATAGAACACCACACTGCTATAGTGCACTACAAAGGGTGTAGAAACGCTGGATTACACTAATGTAGGCCTGCAGTGCATTGTGTCAGTTGTACTAGTAGGGAGGGATTTGGGACACAGCCCACCTGCCCCCGAGTGACCCTCTCTCTTATTCTGGGTCCAGGAAAAAAGTGCACTGTCTCTGTAGCCTGTAAATAAATCCTCCTCCCCAAAAGGCACCCGCATTGCATCTCCTTCAGGTCAGTGAAAAGCGGACTGCTGTCTTCTCATCGCTTAAAATCCTGCTCACAAACCTGTCTGAGTGTTTGAGGGAAAAGAGTGTGAACGGCGAGCCATCACAGCCCCGAGACATCAGAGACGGACGGGCACTGACAGGGACTAGCCACTCATTTCGTGCTCGAAATGTGTAAAATGTGGAGTGTTTGAGGCCAGAAACCACGCTAACCTCCTCATTAGTGCTGACATGGAAACACCAAGGACTAACTCAAAACTTAGTGTTTTATTCAGAATGAGTCAAAGCGAAATCTTTTTATTATTATTATTATTATTATTATTATTATTAATATTGATCACGATAATGGAAGTTAACAACATAAACAAATTACTAAAATGGCAGTTTTGTTTGCCATTGTTTGTCAGTTAGCAAAGTGGCCAACTGAGGCGATTCCCCTCACTAAAAGTTCTCGCGCATATCACCTCTCGCGCCCTCCAGCAACAACACGTACTGTTTTGCGTTGTATGTGCACTACTTAGCAGTGTAGTACTTTCCCGTTACTGTACTGTTCGAGCACTATTTTTTAAAAGCTAGTACGCTAGTAGGCGGTTTATCCTGTCAGCCCTTTGCTCTTCTGCTGAAGGTGATGCGCGCGCCAAGCCACTTGCTTGCGCGCGGGCTGCGTGTGAGAGACAGGGGAAGGCTGAGGGACCGTTTGTACCTTTCAGTTTAGCCACCTGGCTTTAAAAAAAAAAAGACATATAAAACAAATTAAAAAAAAAAATTTTTCGTCTTTTTTCACGATTTAAGATTTTACATTTTATTTTATGGATGGATGAAAATATTCTGAAGGTTTTTCTTGACATAAATGTCAAATAACAACATGCTAACTCATTTAACACGGGCTAGTTTTTAGCTTATTATTAGCCTGTTATTCTTCTGCTTATTATTATAATTCTTTTAAGAGCTTTAAATGTACTAGAAGGCTGTCTTTGATTTGTTTTCTTATTTTTTTAATTCATAAACGGGTGAAAGAGTTTCATTTACGTGTCTGATTACAGAAACAAACCCAGCGTTTTGTTTGGGTTGTTTATTTTTAGGCAATAACATTTCTATGAATTGTTAGGACAATAATGTTTTCTTTTATGAAGAAGATAAGCGGCATGTTTGGAGAATGACTTTTATCCCGTGATAAACTGTTCTCCTGATAATGTGTATTTAATATCCAGGTGCAGATTGTTTGGCTTGGCCGAAGCTCGTGATCTGGAGCTTTTGGAAGAATGTAAATATTTAATCTAATAATGACACTTGGCTTTTATTTGACTGTTGATCGCCATAATAAGAGCCATTAATCAATATTTTGCCGCAATTAGAGCTGTTTTAGTGGAGGCTCAAGCTGCTGCAAAAGCATTGCGACGACGTTTGGATTCGCTTTGAAACGACTTGCACCGAGGCAGCTCCGCGCGCGCATGCAGGGCAAATCTGGAAATCTGCTGTAATAAAAGAAAAGAAATGTCGGAAAATAAACGCACAATCGTTTATAATGTTTGATGCGTTTCTTTCCATGGAACTTAATAAATAATTGCATAAATTATTTATTCACTTAGGATAAAAAATAAATAAATATGGTTATTATTCAATGCCTTAAAATGATCAGAAAATATATAGGCTACTCTAATAAAGCTTGGGCTTTATCAGACTGAATGCACTGTTTGTATTAAATTTACCAAAAGAAAAATTGCATGTTTTTAGGTGCATCGAAGTGCACACACCACCTGCTCATTATTATTATTATTATTATTATTATTATTATTATTATTATTATTATTGTTGTTGTTGTTGTTCTTGTCACATAACTATTTACTTCCCGTTTCGTTTTTTTTTTATTTTATTTATTATTTTTAATTGGTGGCCTATTTAACTAAATGTACAGGATGCAAACTACGCTTCAACTACTTTACATTCTGGCGCACGCGCGCGCGCGCGCACGCACGCACGAGCCCCGGGATAACGTTTTGTAAAAAGTTTGTTTTAAAAAAAAAAAGTCTATAGTTTATAGCGACCACGCGCGTGTTTTCTCAACGCGCGCTGCCAGTTTCGGATTATTGTCCAAATGCAAACTTACTTTAACAAGCCGAGCACGCGCGCTGGTGCGAGGACATCAGAGGGGCCGCGGCGAACGCAGCTTAAAAAAGACATTTCAATAGAAATAAATAAAAGTAGAAATAGTTACCAGCTCGCGACGCGCAGGACGATCCGGTGGCACTCGGAGGAAAAAGTTCTCTTCCCACGCAAAGAAAGTTGCGTAGTTGCACACAACCCCCCACACACACATACACACACACACACACACACACACACACACACACCGCAGCAGCTCCACACAGCTGTTAGTGCAGGATTAAACTTTCTCTCCCCGCGTGCATGTGTCTTTCCTCCTCTCTCTCTCTGTACTGCGGTCCCAAAAACCCACACCGCCTCTTTATTATAACCAAACCCTCGCGCGTCATATGGCCAAACCCACACACACACACGCACACACACACACACACACACACACACACACACAGAGAGAGAGAGAGAGAGAGAGAGAGAGAGAGAGTCTTGCACTTTTGCAGTGTAGTTGAACACCCCACACACACACACACACACACACACAAGTTACACATGTTAGACAGTGTACATGCACACGTTCCTTTAATGCCTGTACATAGCAGCAGGATGAAAACAAAACAAACAAACACACACACAAAAACCGCACAGCGGATGCAGCAGTCGCGCGCAAAAAATGTTTACTTATTTGCTTGTTGTGCAGTAAATAAATCATTTAGATCAGAGTTACAATCAGATGATTAGCAAATGTAGCCTACTGATAATGTCTGTTTTAAATTTTATGTTTATGTTTATTTATTTACAGTCTGTCGTTATTTCGTGGCTTTATATAAATCTGTTTGTTTGTTTTATGTGCGTTTACAGGTCTGTAATTTTTATTGTTGACTAGTACGAGTCGGTCTTCACGTGGGAAGAACAAATCTGCAGATATATGATATATAAATAATTATAAGACGCAGCTGCGCGCGCGCAAATAATCCGACAAACAAAACAAACAAACAGGCGGAATAAATAAACAAGCACATCGCAACAAATCTAATGTAATGCATTTCATTACACTTCTAATGTTAGTGTCGAAAGTGTGTCTGAAATGTAATAAAGTGGGATTTATTATAGTTATCTGATTATTATTATTATTATTATTATTATTATTATTATTATTATTATTACTGCGTCACTCACAGCTCACACTGCCTGAGTGTAAACTTTGACTTCACACATTTTTGTAACCCGCACCCGAGAAATCCAAATGAGATTAACAGCAGCACTACAATGGGCTGAAAGTGTGAAGCTGCTTCTTTTTCATTTTCTCTTCTTTCTTTAAAAAAAAAAAGAAGAAGAAGAAGAAGAAGAAGAATTCCGAGCTTCTGTGTGAGTCGCAAATCAAAGATCGGCTCGCGCTCATCAAGGCAAATACACAACCGTCAACTGTTTTAGACTCCAGAGGAAGAAACATTTTAACCCACTTCCATCATTCAGTTTGACAATTTGTCATGCGTTTAAAGGTTGTGTTACACCTCGAGGACCACTTACCAAAAGAAATCAAGAGAAAGAAAAGAAAATCCGCAATCACGCGCACGATGCATGGGGTTGCACGTGTGAATAATTATCAGGACATGCATGTCGTTTCTTTGCATATTAAATGCGTTCAGAAGTTTCATCATTAACTCGTTTTTGCTCTTATCTCATTAACTTAAGGCTTTTAAACACAGAAATGCAATGACTTCATGTCATGAGAACTCTTTATGTGTGTGTGTGTGTGTGTGTGTGTGTGTGTGTGTGTGTGTGTGTGTGAGAGAGAGAGAGAAAGTTGCATTTCTAAAATCAAATTCGCAAATCACGGACAGGACTGAAGCGGTGTGTGCGTTTGTGTGTGTGTGTGTTAAAAAAAAAACAAAAAAACCTGCTGATGAGTAAAAAGCGCTCAAAACGCGCCACCTAGTGGAGAGCAGCTTTACTTCACCTCAGATTTTCTCCATAACCCGAACCAGGTCATGCTAAAAAAGGAAAGTGAGGTGGAAATAACTTCATTTATAGATTAAAAAGTAAGAAGTGAATTTTATCCAGAAGCAGTCCAGGTGCTAAAGGAGCTCTGAGGGTGGGAGCTCGAGCGTGTGTGTGTGTGTGTGTGTGTGTGTGTGCGCGTCGGGGGGGTTGTTTACACTTATCTCAATAGTAGATATAATGCAAATTCAGTCACTGTGTGTAACTGTTGTTGCGGTTAAGTTTTCTTAAAGTAAGGAGATGTTTACTGAACATTTATGGAAGGAGTCTGCAGGGTCCGAGGTACGAGTTCTGACACCTTCAGCACAGAGGCGTTTACGCTTCTTTGCAGTTTCTCAGTAAAATGACAAGCTGCATTTTTTTCATTCATCGTATTCATCAATCTCAAGAGAGAGGAAAAAGAGAGGCAGGTGAGGGAACGGCTGTTTATAGCTGCTTTAGCGTGATTCAGATGTAAAATGTAAGTATGGACAGATAAACGTGTCGTTCTTTGTAGCCTAGTTACTGACTAATTACTGTGATATAAGAGGAATAAACGTTAGTGTGGTAACAGTAACTCTGCTGCGTCACATCACTCCTGCTGTTGATTACTGTCTATAACCGCATGATACAGAGTTTGAGTTTTTTTATTAATGTGCTTCGACGTTTGTACGTAATGGGGAAGCGGGCGCCATTTTGAAGATGTTAGAAGAGAGACGTTATTAGCGTTCCTTTAGCCTGTGTGTGGATCCTCACTGATGTTTTTAGCCAGCTAGCTAACATGAACCAGTCCGGCAGGATTTATACAAGACATTTTATGTAAATCTTCATAAATGACACAGCTATTAGCCAGCTAGCATGCCCAAGCTAACCTAACAGGATTTATAAAAGATATTTTTAGTCAAAATGCTATCACTAGCCAGCACTAGGCTACGCAGCTGCAGTCTTCTAGTGTGTGATGTAGCCAGTTTCACTTCATTTTATCACATTTCTATTTCATGACAAACTCTCACTGATTGTGTGGAGAAAGGGGCGTGGCTGAACACCAACTATTACATCTCTGTCGGGAAAGGAGAAACGTTCAATGTTGCAAATCCCAAAAATCCACCGATCTGGGACCATGCTAACAATGTGTCATAATAATAATAATAAGAAGAATATTTATATTTATAATAATTATTATAATAGTTCGATATTATTTATTTATATTTGTATTATTTATATATAAAATAATAAAAAAATGAATAATAATAATAATTATTATTATTATAAAAGCAACTAGTTCATTTTTTTTGACCAGCCATGAATGTTTTACATAAGTTTCTCTGGAAATGTCCAAAAATGTGTAAATATTGCATTATGAAAGTTATTTTCACCCTGCCGTAGCTAGCTCGCTAATTACCGTGACAGAGTGCAACTTGATTCCTAGCATTCATCTCAAAAGTGGCCTTAATGAAATGTTCCTGCCCAAAAATGAAAGGTGTACGAAGCTTCCTTTTGTTCCTCGACTTCGTCCATTTGTTCATGTCTATAGACAACAGCGTGTCACATCAGCACATCCACACTAATTAGCTGCAGAAGTCGGGTTGAGGAGACGTCACCGTGGGCGGATTTAGCGCCCCATGCTAAACTGGAGGCTGTATGCTTCCAGTACTTGTTAGCTACATTAGCACAAGTGCAACATGAAAACTTCAGTCCTTAAACATGTCCTGAGGAATCGACGAAGTTTTGGGGTAGAAAGGAGACGCTGCCAAGAGACTGGTTAAGAAAACTCTGATAGTGGGGGTGGTTGCTGGATTAGGGGTTTGGGGTTTGGCATGGGACGGGGATGGGGAGGGGGAGGGGGAGGGGGAGGGGCCGGGGGGGGGAGATCGGGTCTAATAGCAGGAGAAAAACAACCAGAAAACATGATACAGGCCACAATAA
>JAQQZX010000039.1:28513746-28515020 GCA_030068355.1 Notoglanidium maculatum
CGAAGGCTGTGTAAATATGATAAACGAAAACATGAATGACTCAATAGTAAAATTTATGGGCTGCTGCTCAGCTCGCTTAATTCTGTAATATTGAGTTTCATATTTTTGTATGTTGTCCAGAGCATTAGAGCACGCAGTGAGCATGAACAGACTCCCGGCCTGCTTTAATTCGATCGCACTCGCAATCCGTCCGCCGAGACTTCCTCCAGCTGATACCATGCCTTTTTTTTAATGAAACTCACTAACCCTTTCATATCTAACGTTTAATAACACCGTCGGTATTTTCACTCGGTCGTCCTGAAGCTTGACTCGATTAAGAAAGGTTTCCTGCTACGTGTAATTTGTAGCTTGGACGTGAGAGATGCAATCAGTCGAAAAAAATGTGATTTGCGCATAAAAATATGAACACACAAGCAAAAGATATTAAACACATGACATGCTATCTTAGTTACAAAGGCATAAAGCCCTTTTATAGAAATCAGAGCATGTGAGAGAGAAGCAGCAGGTGGTTTTCATAATGACTCTATTTTTAGAGACGGATTGGGTTTCTGTCCTGTATTTAATAATTCTCTCGTTAGCTGCCCTCTTCTGTCTTTCTTCTTGTGTGTTGTGAAAACAGAGAGCCTTTTTACTGAACTTCTCTCCACTGGAGCTGGTGAGCAGAACGCTAACCAGCACAACATATCCTACTCATTTAAATTAGCTTGAATATAAGATGCTACTTTCGATACTCAAGCAGCTATGGGAAGGTTAAGGGGGTGTTATTGTTGCCATGGTGATAACATGACGATTGTCGATCGACTTCAGAGCTGCACCAGTTTTCGGAATAATAAGGATTCAGTAATAAATTTAACTTGTTTTTGACGATATACAAGTGTCAAAGTACAGCAAATAGAAATAGCTAATGCTCGCACAGTACAGACAGGGCTTAGGAAACGAGTAACAGATCTTATTTACATCGTTCACATGTTCATTAGCAATTCGCAACAATTCAAAGAACGCAAATGTAAGAAACGAAGGATGATTTCATCAGCGAGGTTAGCGTTTTCTCAGTAACGATTAGGCTAGTCTGGCTAGCAAAAGTACTCATCTTATTGTGTTTGTTGGTGAGAAAGTGCCAGCAATCTACACTACATGACCAAAAGTATGTGCACCCCTGACCAGCAAACCCATATGTACATGTTGAACATCCCAGTGCAGATTTATCCCCCTGTGCAGTTATAACGCGCTCCACGCTGCTGTTCGGCTTCCCACTAGATGTCGGAGCGCGGCTG
>JAQQZX010000039.1:28522865-28533247 GCA_030068355.1 Notoglanidium maculatum
CTCCCTCGCTCTCCCTCTCCCTCTCTCTCTATCTCTCTCTCCCTCCCTCTCCCTCTCTCTCTCTGTCTCTCTCCCTCTCTCTCCCTCTCCCTCTCTCTCTCTGTCTCTCTCCCTCTCCCTCTCTTTTTCTGTGTTTACTTTAAATTCCAGTTGCGAGATATCGGACCTGAAATGCGCTCGGATAATAACTGAAAGCGAGAGTTTATATTTGATCTGATGTCCGATGCCAATGCAATAAGTAGCACCAAAGGTAAACAGATGTAGAGCAGGAGCGATGACGGATGAGTGCAGCTATTCCTCCCCTGTATCCGAACCCCGGAGGACAACGTTCGGCTCGGGCGCATTCCAACCGGACGACTCATCCCGGAATACAGCGACCACGTCCAAAAAACCCCTCTCCTTTACTGTCTCTGTCTCACTGGTTTTCTTTTGCTCCACCTTCATATTGATTTATTGATTTATTTACTGAAGTGTGTAAAATACACCTCCTCAGTCCACAACACAGAAAGGAAGATGTTTAATTTCCTCTTGGAAGAATTATCTGTCAGAAAAATCGTGTTTATTTGTAGAGATTAATAAAGCAATGAAATGTAGATCACATGTCTGATGGTGTCTCGGATAACGTCTCCGTCCTTGTTCCTCCGTTTTAGTCGAATCCCACGAGGACGCGATCCGAGCCCGGTGCATTCCAACATGACGACTCATCCCAGAGCAATAACAAATGCATCCAAAAACAGCTCCAATCTCAGTCTCCCTCTGATCCTCGTTCCTCATGCACATGCCAGCTTGGCATTTTTTTGTAGAACTGAAAAATCATCACAACACTGAAATAAAAAATCCAGCTAACACGACGTCAACACTGTAACCATAACAACACTGGGGTGGGGGGGATCCACAACTTCAAATCAGTGTCCAGTGAAACAGGAAGGCAACGGCCAAAGAAGGAGGATCCATAATCACCAAAATAATAACAAGGATGCGTCAGTTGGACTTCCTGAACCAATAGCAACATGAATAGCTGGCCCCGCCCACTGCAGCTGGTTACCAGGTGACTTAAAACATTAAATATCATCAATTTTGGATTCTGATTGGTCAGAAAGTGTGGAATAATTTTCTAAATACACCTATATTCATACACATAACCTATGTAGAGGTTTATATTAAGGTGTTGTAATATGTTATCGTTTCCATAGTAACAGCCCAGTCACAGAGACTCCACACAAATGGACTGCTAAAAATAAATGATATGGTGAAGTTTAATGTGTATATATGGAAGGAGTCTCCAGTGTCAGCGCTTTGTAACAGTCAGTATCTTCAGCACAGGGGAGTTTACGCTCCTTTAGGGTTTCTCTGCAATATGAAAAGCTGGGTTTATTTTGTCTGAACTTCAGGAAAGAGAATAAAGAGAGGCTGGTGAGGGAATGACTGTTTATAGCTGCTATAACGTAAGTGAGAACAGGAACTCACTCCTTTCATGAACATTCCACAACATTTTAACAGATTAACAGGTAAAAAGTGTTTTGTGTAAAAACCGTAATCGTTGGCACGCACTTCAGGAAGCGCTGTTACGGGAAAATAATCCACTTCCGTGTGGTGACAGGAGCCGTGATTCATCGCGCTGCCCCGGTGTTGATTATTTCTCTATAACAGCATGACACAGGGTTTTACTCCTTACTTAATAATGGGTGTTTTTGCTAAATCAAGTTTTCAGCTGTGAGAGCTGAACTGTTCTCAGTTGACCTTTTAGTTCAGAGGTGTAAGTAGGTGTCGAACCATGAAGAGCTAAAAAACAAGCGCATGAGATGAACGGCCTCGATAAACATTTCAGATCTATAATTCTCCTGTTTGGGCCGAGCGCTGCAGCTGGACTTCATTCTCTGCCCGTGAGTCAGCGTGTGGGATTTAATCACGGCTTCACACAGTTGGAATGAATGAACGTAAGACGCATTTCCTTATTCGCGAGGAGGTATTCCGAATTCGGCCAAAACCAACTGATAGCGCTTCGACTCTGACCTTAAATCTAATTCTCCCGCTATGATGGATGCGTGTTTCTCAGCGTACGTTGAGCAAATGCCTGCTTTAAATCTTCCCGGTAAGTGACAGGCGTGTTTTCCTTCTCGTTTCCAAGATAAATGAAATCGCTAATTAATAGCCGTGAGGAGTTCGTGTAAATCCACTCAGATCATCGGCCGTTCCAGAAAACAGGGAGCACCGAGCCGCAGGAGGGGCCATTATGTTCATTCCAGCATGGAGAGAAAGAGAGAGAGAGAGAGCGAGAATGGAAATGTGTCCAGCTCCAGGAAACAAACACACTCTAAACCAGAGAACACTCCAGATATTGCAAACACACTCACCCTTTAGAACAGGTTTGGCCAAAGGTGGTCCTGTGTTTCATTACTCAGGTTAACACACACTCATCCACTTCCTCTCTCACTTGTGTGTGTAATCTCTTGCTTGGGAGTGTGTGTAACCTGCAGCACAGGAATGCACTTGCAGCTCGAGGGCATGGGGCAGTTTTCCACAAGACTTCAGTAATTATTATTTTTTGTATTCAGTATTTGTGGCCAAAGATAACTAAAGCTGTGTTGAAATGCAAAATACAAATAAATATAGCCTCCTAAATCATGTCCTCAAAAGTGATACACCAGAGCCATGTCCTCAAATGCCATGCCCTAAGGCCACACCCAAAGACACGCCCCCCAAAAACCACAAAGCCCGTGGCCGACAAAAGCCGTACCCAAAGCTCACGGCCAACAAAATAATGCCTCCAAAGTTACACCCCCAAACCATGCCCCTAAAGTTATACCCCAAAAGCCTGACACCCAAAGCCATGCCCCAAAACATGCACCCCCCCAAACCACGCCCTTAAAGTCACACTCCAAAACCCAGACACTCAGTGCCGCGCCTCCAAACATGCGGTGAATTTAAGCCCCCTAAACCACAAACCCAAATCCATGCCCTCAAAGGTATGCTGCCGCATGCCACACCTACTCTTCCATACCATGCCCCCAAAAGCCACACTCAAAGCTGCTCACAAGCCAAAAGCCACGCCCCCAAACCAAACCTCTCTCAAAGCCACGCCCCCAAACCAAAACTCTCCCAAAGCCACACTCGTATCCACAGACAACTTCCAGAAGCTACCATGGCGTTGGTGCCCCGCTGCACCCACTGCAGATCTCCAACACAAGTGGACCCAGTACCTGTACTTGTGCAGTGACATTAAACTTGTATCTATCTAGCTATCCGTCAAAGCCCGACAAAGAACTGATGAAGTAACGGGTAACGGACAGGAAGTCGTACGTGTAAGCCGTCTGCTTATAAGCATTGCGCACGTTTCAGCAAACCTGCAAAAAAAACCAACAAATAAATGAATAATGTATCGAATAAATAAATAAATAATTCACTCACCGTGTCCCGCTGAGAGGTGTGAGGTTACTGGAGGTTGCTGTATGAGGGGGAACTGTGGGAAACGTGACGCCTGGGACAGAGACGTTTTTAGCAAAGCACTGTGAGTTGGAAAGACAATTGAATGTGAAGATAATCTCCCCATTGGGGTGTGAGGAATTTTGAACCAACTTTATTTGATTCTCTCAGGTTACGCAGAAAAAAACCCCCAACTTCAATGTACAACACACACACACACACACACACACACACACACACACACATGTAAGTGTGATAGAGACTAAAATCAAGCTGCTGTTGTGTTCCCCAGAGCCCAGCTCTCCTGTGAGATTTATTAATAAAAACAGCGAGCACTTAATGGATGGACATTCTAGAGTTACAGGCTATAAGTTACGCTATAAGTTAAAGTTATGCTATAAAATATCGGTGCTTCACGTGTTCCAGCAGGAAGATGGTTTATTATAATAATATTCTGCTTCATGTCAAACAGACACAGACTCTACAGTCTATACATCCAAAAAAACCCTGGAAAAAAGCATGGCTTGTCATGTGCCCAAGAAACCAGAAAGAAGCTCTTCCTCTGTCCTGAAGATGTGTGAGAACCCAGAGTTACAGCTTTACCTCTGCCTGTTCCACAGCGCTGACACCGGACACTGCGAAGCCTGGTTAGTGTGAGTGCTCCGTAATGTAATAAAGTTTCACGTGAACTCTGTGATTTCTTATATTCATTTGCAAAACAAATAAATAAAACAAGAGCGAAGGCTTTACAGACTTTTTTCCCACACCTCCCTGTGAATGAGCCGTTGCTATAGAAACACTAATGTTTTAGAACGGGAGCACTAATAAGGAGCGCTGCGACTGTCAGATCTGCGGGTATAGAAAATTAATCAACACTAAGATGGAGACGCTGCTGAGGTGTAAGCAGAGTCCAGCTCATGTATACTACGAGTCAAGTGTCTTCAAGGATGTTATTTTTCCTTTTCTTTACTGAGCTCACCTAAATAAAAGCAAAGCTGTCATGTTTTGTTTTGTTGATGAAATTGCATGTGTTCGCTGCGTACGAGCATACGAGCTACCAGTGTTTGTCTGAAACGGAACCGAGCGGCGCTGGCGTTTTAGCTGTTCGCTTTCGGGACATAAAATCAGAAGCAGAAGCCATTAAAGCCAAACGCTGTCCCACTGAGGCCTAAACCACATCAGCGGTGTCTTTTGAAATGATTAGCATGTCAGACACCAAACACATCTGATCAGTGTAAAGAGGAACAATTTTCATGATTCCTCGCTGAAGCAAGCAATAAAATAAAAGGACGTAACAGGATGTGAGCGCAGCTATCGCTCAGCGTACATGACCTGAACCAATCTGTATTTCCTGTCGGGGAGCATCCATGTCTCTGAAGCATCTGTTTAGCACAGGCTCTCTGTGGTCCTTCAACATAACACAAAAGTATGCTACTTCTGTGTGTGTGTGTGTGTGTGCGTGTGAGAGAGAAAGAGAGAGACCGAGCGTATTTCAGCAGCTGCACATGGACGACCCGAGTCTCCAGAGTCGAGCACTGAGTTTCTGAATCATTACGATTAAGAGGAATCCGATACACTCGTTCCGAGCTCGGCTCAGCGCGTAGGTCAGCGTTCGGCTGGTGTTCACGTTGCGGTCTGACAATCTGGCGTGGACTCACATGTCTGCGGGTTTCAGATCCCGGCTACTGCTGCCATTGTGGTCTTGAACATGACAAATAATTAACATTCAATTTCAATTTCGACCGAAACACAATCCAACGTCCGAAGGTTTCGGTTTGCATATTTGCCATTTTGCATATTTGCTGTTTTTATTTCATCATAATGTTTATGTAGTAATAAACGTATTAATAAACGTCATCAGACTAACTCCAACGTTCACCTTTACTAACATGTTAGCATACGATTATTTAAAGACAATGTAACGTCATTGTAGCACATTTATAACATCATAGCTAAAGCTACCAGAACGCTCATGCTAACATGCTAGTTTGTAGCTAGATAGATTTTGAAAGGATGATTTTAAAGCGAGTTTCTTCCTAAGTAAGTGCACTTTAGGTAAACTTGCCTAAAACAAACGAATGCAAACGAATGTCCTGCCAGTTAGCTCGGTGATGATTGGTTGATTTCAGTCATGCTAGCACTTTTGGAAGAATTATTAAATTAAGGCATCATCAATTTAACACACAGCTAAAGAAGTGAACATGCTAACGATGACTCAGGATTTAAGCGATTGGCATAATACCTATGTAAGCATTTACCCGAACTCCATGCTAGCACATCACTGATGAACCTTTAAAAACAAAGACTTGTGTACGGGATCTGCTGAAAGGGCGAGCAGAGAAACAAAACCCCCAGATTTGTAATCACTGTATTAATAGAAACCAGTCGCTGGAGCATTGTTTTATTATCTGACGTCTCCGAGTGATCCATGATAAGCTCCGATCTCTTCCAGACAGTGATATTGCTTACATTAGCTATGCCCTTGTAATCCCCATTACCAGGGAGGAATTCACAAGATGGCTGCCAAGCGCAACTCAAAACACATGGGTACAACAGGAAGAGCTCATAAATAAAAGAGAAGAGGAAAAAAAACCAATATTTTGTCTTTGTCTCGTTCCAAACAGCTACACTTGCAGAAGAGCGAGTTTGTGGGCATTAATTCAGTCTGTTCAGTGGTTTTTATTTGAATAAAGCATGAGGCTTGAATTGGTCTGTAGTCCTCTTTAAAGAGGAATGAAATGCTTACTGAAATTTGATTAAAGACGCTTTTAACGAGAATGGTTTACCCCAAAAAAAAAAAGCGAATTATTCTCAAGCTTTAAAGACAGATGTTGTTTGGCTGTTGACTCTCGCTAGTGAGTAATTTCCTTCATGAGGAAACATCACGAAAAGACGCCAAAAAAAGTGGACGAACAAGGCAGAAGCTAGCTGTTCTCAAGCCGTACCAAAAAAAACCTGAATTGCAACCAACAAACGAAAACGTTTATCTTCATTACCATCATAGCTTGCAACCAATTGTCCTTTGAGAGCATCAATTTTTTTGACAGATCCACAGCCAACGACCACAATTCTACTTCTAGCTCAACAAAATCCTCTGATTAGCATCCCTGATACATCAAAAATCTCTAAAATGGGTTCGTCAGGAGCCAGCCAAACCCAGATAACTCACTAAAGAACATCTTGTTGAAGGACGTACCATTTGGAATGCGTCAAAAGAGCTTCATGCGTTCATTCATTCATCTTCCGCATTACACTTTATCCTGGTCAGTGTTGCAGTGGATCCGAAGCTTATCCCAGGAAGACACTCATTCTTACCTAGGGGTAATTTAGAGTTGCAAGTCCACCTACAGGCATGTTTTAGTGAAGTGTGAGGAAACCAGAGAACCTGGAGGAACCCGTATAGACACAAACCTCAGAATCGAACCCCAGATCCTGGAGCTACATCGCCACGTTGACCCAGAGGAGCTTCACGTTGTAGTAAATAAAGCAATCATTGCGTTCTGCCAAGGTCACTTTAGATCCTTGTGGTTTGTTTGTAATACCCATGGGGACGTTATGTGGTGATGTCAGCTTGAGACAATCCTGAATTCTGTAATTCAAGCTTATCCACAGATAATTTGCTAGTTACTAGGGATTTCAATTGTGTCCTAAACTTGGCGCTTGGTAAAACATGAGTCAAGCCCTCTACTAGCTATAATGTATTAAAGCATTACACTACATTCACATTTATAGCATTTAGCAGATGCTCTCATCCAGTTTCCAGAGCAACACGTCTCTACCGAAAGCACATCTTCATGCTCAAGGGTGCATTTGAACTAAAAGACACAAGTCAAAGTTCAGACAGTCAGGGGAAGTTCATTCCACCACCTGAGTGCAGGGCAGAGAAGAACCTTGATGCATGCTTTCTTTGGACCCTATGCGATGGTACCCTGGGCTACAGATCAGAAGGTCATGAGTCCAAATCCCAGCACCAGCAAGCACCACTGCTGGGCCCTTGATCAAGACCCTTAACTCTCAGCCACTGAGTTGTGTCCTGCTGCAACTGCAAGTCACTTTGAATAAAAACACCAGCCAGATGAGATAAATGTAGATGGTGGGTCAAATCAAGCAGTGCTAGAGCTTGGTGCAGAGCAGGGGGTGATAAGTCCCTTTTGGTAGGTGGGCTTGGTCAGGTTTGGATTTGTAGGTGAGCATCAGTGTTTTAAACCTGATTCAGCGGCCTCAGGAAGTCAGTGGAAGGAACACAGCAGTGGGGTGGGGTGGCAGAACTTAGGGAGGTTGAAAACAAGCCTTTGAATACTTCCTGGATCTGTTGCAGGAGTCTGATGGTGTCCAAGAGCAGACCTGCCAGGAACAGGTGCAGCTGTCCAGTCTGGAGATGAGCAGGGGCTGAGCAAGCACCACAGTGGCCTGTGTGCGTAGAAATGGACGAATCCTCCTGATGTTGTGAAGATGAAAGCGGTATGGCTGAGCCAGTTTGGCGACATGAGGTATGAAGGGTGGATGGTTGTCCAGGACTACCCCAGAGTCCCCAAAGGCCAGCACATGACCACTAAAAGGGTCACCTTGTTCGAGTTAGCTTGCTAGCACCGCTAGTTGGTGTTTCATTTACAGTTCACTACTTTTTCTGTAACATTTGTAGGAAAGCTAATATTAAAATGGCTAACATCTGTTTGTGTACGAGAAGAAAACGCAGTATTTCATATGACATTTCTGGTTTAAGGTATTTTTCAGAAAAGTAGCTAAAATAGATGCATTGCATCTTAAGCTAAAATACTATCGAGCCAGTGTGTGTGCTTATTACATGAAAAAACGTGACTAAGACTATTCATTCCTATGCTAACACTCATCCAAGGTGTTTGTCATCCTGTGAAGAAGGGATTTTCCTTTATTTTCATCTGTACACTCGTGCCAATACGACACGGTTGTAATTCACGATTATGTAGCACTTACACAACAGCTAATTACTCCTGAAAGACCTGACCAGAAGCAGTGCGGCTTTAACTCTTTTCTCCTGACAGATTCCTTATTCGTTACATTTATTAATGGTTTTTTGGTTACAAATGCTGAAGCACATGGTGCTATGATATTAGAATAGCCTTGCCTAAAGGTTCCATCACTAATATAACGTTACCTTTTCACTTTTCATAGAATCGCTGCTTTAAACTTGCTAACATGTTTAACAGATGTTAATTACTACAAATTAGCGTTATGTTTGTGTTCACTGTTAGCCACGCAGGCGTGTTAACTGCGTGGCCTTTAACTGAGAGAGAGAGAAAAGAAAACATACCATTGTACATTTTGTAAAAGTACGTGTAACCCAGAAAGGCAGCACCTCGGAATAACCAGTCTGAAACATAAACTGTGCCAGAAACTTCCCCAGAAGCGAAATAATGACCTCCTTCTCCGCTTTGCTAATGTCACCTTTAATTTCACGCATGACCACGTCTCTCTTTTCCCAACACTTCTGCGCCGGGGTAGCGCGAGACCCAGGCCAGGTGTTTAAGTGAACATTCGGCTCTTCGACGGGCAATTTCCCGCATTACTGTAATCAATAAGTTAATAACGGACGGGGTTGAGATGTTTGCCCCGTTCCCAAATAACCCCAATCACAGGCTGCCCTTCAATTGGGCCAATTAAAGAAATTTGCGTAACCTGAGACAGATGGAGCGAGAGTTTAGCATCCTCTCTCTGGTTTCAGCAGCACGACGTCTTTCCTGTCCTCTCCTCTCCTCTCCTGTTCTCTCCGGACACACCGGCACTGTAATAGTTTCCCCGACAGCCAAGCCAAGAAAAACTTCATCTGCTCGTGTTCGACAGCTGCAAAGATGGCATTAAAGGTTCTTATATTTTTAAGCTTCGTTTTCCTTTTTTATTTCTGTGTAATCCTTAAATTCTTAAAGGAAATGCACGGCAGGACAGAACACTCACGCGGTAACCGTTTTTCAGCTTTAGTCTTTAACATCTTTACATATGAATGCTGTTTATGGGTCAAAGGTCAGACTTTCAATCATTTACACACGTGATATTTTTTACGTATACAAATATAGGATTTTTTTTTGCAAAACTCACACAAACGTGTTAAATCTGAAACCAGATCGATCAACAGACATCGCACCCGTGCTAACATTACCTTACCCGAGTCGTCTAGCTAGCACAGCTAAGTGTGACTGCTTTTATTGTTCACTCTGGAGTATAGCCAGTAACACACTGTTTCCATACAGGACTTCAGCCTTAACATTGTGTCTCCTGATTATACAAAAAAGACAAGAGGCCGAGAAGGAATAAAAGGTGCCGTTACAGGAAAATAATCAGCTCCAGGATGGTGTGATGAAGCAGAGTTACTGTAATCACGCTGAAGTGGATTATTTTGCTGTAACAGCACGTCCCCAAGGGTTTTATTACTCACAGCAAGTTACCAACTATTATTTTTAAAAGAACACACCATGCATCATACTATTTATCCGTTTTTAGTTACATTTAATGTTGTTGAATGGCCAGAGAAACAAGTTCACACACACAGTACGTTAGAGCAACTGTGAACACTTGTTCCCTCGCTAGCTTCTGTTTTATTCTGTCTCGATGGTGAGACAAAAATGACACCCAGCCTGTCGTGTTACTGAAAGTTACCGCTTCACCTCTGACTGTTAGTACTGTGACTGAGAAGCCACTACTGTAAAGAAACATCACGAAGCATGTAAACACTCTCTCACACTCACTCACACTCACTCACACACTCTCTCACACACACTCACTCACACACTCTCTCACACTCTCTCACACACACGCACTCACACTCTCTCACACTCACTCACACTCACTCACTCACACTCACTCACACTCACTCACACTCACTCACACACTCTCTCACACACACGCACTCACACTCTCTCACACTCTCTCACACTCTCTCACATACACTCACACTCTCTCACACTCTCTCACACTCTCTCACACTC
>JAQQZX010000039.1:28541081-28551866 GCA_030068355.1 Notoglanidium maculatum
TCCAAATAGCAGCAAGATGTTGAGGGACCTGTGCGCAGGGAAAAAGGTCCGACTGCACACCGTGTCAATCTTAAGATTTATTAGGGACGTCTAATTGATTTTATTTTGGGGAAAGAGAAGCAAAACGGCGTGCGTCCATATGTTTTTTGCATTGATGTTCGTGTAGGTTTTTACGGGCAGCGCACCACGTTATTGTCATGTTGTCGGGGAATTTTTTCCCTTCTGTCTACCCATGCATCGTACGCTCTCCGTCTGCCATGCTACGCACGAGCGTCGTCCTGTAGAACTTTCTAAGTACATTAACATGAGCGCTGCATGTAAATCATGATGAAGAATGTGTACGGTGTCTGCTGCAGCCTGCCAGGCTAGTAAGACATGGCGATAGGAAATGGATCTTAAATGGCCTGACTGGACGAATTCGTTCCCATGGACTCCTGTGCCATTTGCGTTCTGCTCCAAACTCACATGTGCTGTAAAGCTTAGTGTCAGAAAGGCAGATATGGACCCTGCGCTAAGGTGCACGGGTCAGCGCTAATTACTTTTAAGTGTGCATCAGTCGAACGCTCGCAGGGCGACAGAGACACATTCCAAGCGTTGTCGAATTCAGTGCATCGAAGAACATGTTGCACTTGAAACATCGATTGTCATCAATCCGTTTAAAATTTAACATCCAGTTTTTGGGGGGTTTTTAATATTTCTCACATCCAGACACCTGTCCGTCATCCAAACCCTTCGTCCCTGAGAACACCGGTTCAACCGGGCGTGACTTGCGTTGATAAAACACACTGTGTGTGATGAACAACTTCCCTTTCCTGCCGATACACAGCTGTGCGTCTGAATGCTGGCGCGCTTGTGCTCGTAAATCAGCCCTTTGTGCAGCAGCAGGATCCAATCAGCTCCAGGTGGAGGCTCAGGGAGCAGAGTCAGGCCCGAATTCAGGGATTACGAGCCGTGCTCTGGACACCGGATCAGGCCAAAGGGCCCGAACAGTAAAATGCTAGTGGACTGAGAATGGAGCCCTGAGGAACGCCGACACGCTAAAACCGCATATTTACAGATGCACACAGTCGAGTCATGCCATTGCATAACATTCCCTTATTCTTCTTTTCCCTTCATGTGTAATCACTCGCTCACAATAACTGTCACTCCTTTTCTATCACACAGTGAGATACCTGTACACACTCATACACATACACACACACACACACACTCACTCCCAGTAACTTACTAATAACTGGTCCAAAGGGATGAAACAATAAAACGCTAGCGCACTGAGAATGGAGCCCTGAGGAACGCCGGCACGGAAACTTCTTTCCCCTCCTCACACCATGATCCATTGACATGTGGTAAAAACACACACCGTCATGCCATCGCATACTCACACTTCATCCTTAAACATGGTTGCAGTCACGATAAATGTCACGCTACCCGGAGGGATGAAATGATTAAACACAAGCAGCCCGAGAATGGAGCCCTGAGGAACGCCAAAACAAAAGAAATGCACATTTTTAAAGGTACATGTAGTTATGCCATCATTGTCATACTAGTCATTCTCTTCCACACACTTCCCTCATTGCTGCGCCCACAGTAACCTTTTAATCCTTCACACCACAAGCCACTGACATGGAAAACTACACACATCAGATTCCTGTACTTTGTCCTTAAACATGAACCTGCTCACAAGGGCCGGCGCACTATCCAAAGGGATAAAACCATAAAACGAAAGTGGACTGAGAACGGAAGCCTGAGGAACGCTGACACGCAAATGGTGCGTGTTGAAAGATACGCGCAGTCATGTCTTTGCGTACTTTCACCACATCTTTGATTTGTTCTTACACACACACTTCTCTCTCCCTCCCACACCCACAATAACATTTTTTCCCTCACACTACGAGCCGTTAAGCATTTAGCCATCATCTAAAGGCATGAAACAGGAACGTTAAAATGTCAGTGGACCGGGAATGGAACCCTGAGGCACACCAAAACGCTCAAAGTACATCTTTAAGGCTACATGTAGTCATGTCATTGCATACTTTTACCACATCCATCTTTTTCTCTTACACACACACACACACATTTTCCTCCCTCTCACACCCACAATAACATTTTTCCCTCACGCTAACATGCAGAAAAACACACGCAGTCATGCCGTCACGTACTCGTACTTCGTCCTTAAACACGGACACGCTGTGTTTCTCGCACGCCGAGCTCTCGGAGCGGAGTGTGTAAAGGAGGGGTTGCTAGGGAGGGATGTTGATGAAAAATGGCACGGGCTCATGGAATGCGATTTCAAGCTTCCACATCTGCAGGAAAGACGAAACCGGCCTCCTAATTTTACAATGATGATGTCAGCCGGCCTACATGACAGTGTGCGGCTAAAGTGCCAAGTTTCTTTTTCCCCCTTGTTTTTTTCCCCTCCTCCCTCCTTCTCTTGCTTTTTTTCACTTCTTATGCTCTTGCTCTTGTTTCTTCTCCCCTGGTTCTTTTTGCAGTTCACAGTGAATGATACTTTGGACATACTCTCGCATATAGATCATGCGCTCTCGGATTCACACGGGACGATATTAGCCGTGCTTTCATAGGGACGGGAAATTGAGAGATGGTAATTTGCTGATTTAGGAAAGAATTACTCACGTAGCGTGTTTTTGGAAGGCCGCCAGCACATCTTTATGATTAGTTGAGCTGCTGATCCGGCTGTCAGATACGAGAGGAACCTGAACGTGAAAAGGAAGTTCTGATTACAGCTGAAAGAGAAAAGGGTCCAATTACATACTGAATTATCTAGATTATGGTTGGTGTGGATTTTTTTTTTTTTTTTTTAAAAAAGAGTGAAGAGTAAGGGAACAAAAACTGCACTAATTTTGTTGTAAAGAAAACATCCAAGTAACCTTCATATTTGTAACTTTCAATGGTTAATTATGGAATAAAACAACATGTAACGTGCTGCTGTAGGACAATAATCAACAGAAGGTTCATGTCATGAAGCAGAGGTACTGTTACCAACCTGAAGTTGATTATTTTCCTACTACAGCATGCCCTGCTGTGTTTTATTCCTCTTATATCGCAGCTGATCGGCAACAATTACAGCTTTGTACTTTTTAAAGAAGGACACGTCATCATTGTTATTCATCTATAGATCCATTTGCATGAACCTAGTTAGTTCCTGTTCTCACTGACGTTATAGCAGCTATAAACTAAACGGTCGCCACCTCACCAGCTTCTCTTTTTTCCCTCTCTTGAAGTTAAAAAGACAAAAGAAAAAACAAGAAACGCAAATAAAGTGTAAGCTCTCCCGTCCTGAAGATCTCGGGAAACTTGGTTATAGTTTTGCCTCTGACGCTGCAGATTCCGTCCATAACTGTTAAACAAACCCCTCTTTACTGTAATCATAACCATACTGAAGACCACGCACTGAAAAAAAGCTCTTTATGGTTGCTATAGCTGTTGTATAGCTGTTGCTATAGAAACGATAACGTATTAGAACGAGCGCATTAATATGAACCTGTGACTGATTTATAGAACCCTCTACAGAAAACCTTCAGGGTCCAGAACTCAACAGCGCCGTGGCGTAAATAGCGTACAGTCCTTGTAACACCCGTTATTGTTACGTCTACGGGTAACCGAAATGGCGAATTTCACATCATTTACGCCTTTTCCTCCCGAGACCGCGCTGGAAATCTGCTTCTCTGTCAGTGGGTTAGTGTGGCTTGGCTCCGTGTCCTGCGGCTTCATGCCACTCAGATCTTTTCTAATGAGTGTTGGCGTACATGAGAAGAATCTGGAGCTGCGCTGCTGAGTCTCACACACACACACACACACACACACACTTTGTGTGGAACCATCTCAATTGTCGTTTTTTTAAATAAATATATATATTTCTGTCTTTGGTGGGAGTTTCTCTCCTGGCGGTGGGTGCCGTGTGCCACCCAGAGCAGGTCGAGCCGCTGAGAGACTCGCAGTCTTTCACGCTGATGAGTATTCCTGTATGTTTTTCCAGTGTGAAGCCTCTTTTTGCTTTTTATGAGAAACAGCTTGTCTCGATTCTTTTCATGGGAAAAAAAACTCAGATTTCTCTGCCGGAGCTGCAGTGCCATATGTGAGTGTGTGAGTGTGTTTAAAAGGAAAAGAGTTGGTTTCATCTTAATTCCAATCAGTTCTGCTTAATAGAATACCAAATATGTTATTTTTGTGTTGGTCATACTGGTACCACGGCAACATAATAAAGCCGTAAATTTCTTTTTCTTTTTTACATGCTCAAGGCACCTTTCATCTAAATATAAAAGAAAGATGGAAACATTTCTCTCGCATTGTGCCAGTAGCCATGATTTTTTTGTGAAACATTAAAGGGGAAAGGGGTTGTTGAAGGGGGGCGGGGGTTGCTCCCTAAAAAAGAAGGACTGCGTTCTTGCCAAACAAGCAGAACGGTGAAAAAGCCGCTCGCCTGCGTACCTGCGGGTCACACACGCTCAGCCCACGGCTTTGATCATCTCCAAAATATATAAATGTATTTACATCGGATATGGATGAGAAGCGGCGCAGCAGAAGAGGGATTAGATTTACATATTAAGGAGAGCAGCGATGGGGGATGAAGGAGGAGCGAGGGGACGAAGGGATGAAGAGGGATTTGCATTACGGACCGCTTTTTTCTCTTTTTTCCCCAAATGGAAGCGTTTTACTGAACCGATTCTGCAGGGCGACTTCAGAACCAATCAACGTTAAAATGGAGAAGGAGAACCAGCACACACGCACACACACATGCACACACACAATCGCACACACACACACACAAAGAACAAGAATTCACCATGAGTTTATCATCTGATTGCAAAAATATTTTTTTTAAAAAGTTGTACACACACACACACACACACACACACACACACTCTCTCTCCTGCATGTGGTTTGAATGGACCATGTCGTGTTATTTATAGTAGCAGCGGTGGCTGCGAGGCAGCAGCCAGTTGCTGTAGCAACAACACACCAGAGGTCAAAGGTGAAGGTGTACCAATGTAACCTTCATTTCTTAATTTCTAAGCAAATCTAATATAATATCTAAAATCTAAAATTGAGTATCTAAGGGAAAAGCTCATTTTGTGGAGTTAAATGAGTAACTGTGTTGATTTAGCATAGAATTAGCAAAGAAAGTAGCATGCATGCTAACGACATGATGACATTAAAGGGGCCGGCTCACGCTACCCAGGTGGACCTTGTGGAAGTTTTGCGGCACAGAGAGCGAGCAGGTAGCCGTCACGTGCTGGCAAAACTAAAAGGACGCACTGCATTCTGGGAAGCGTGAGCGCCTTTAATGGCATTCTAACCAGTTGCTTAAAATTGACTTAAAATGATCATTTTTTTTTATTTACAATAATCTTTCAAGCTACAATTTCAGTTGAAGTGTTGAGTTACTTTTGAGCACGGAATTAGCAAAAACACAGCATTTTGCTTAATTAGCATCCCTGACAACATTAAGGCCATTAGAATGATTAGTATTAAAAGAATTTTACATTTTAATAAAAAATGCAATTTATAATTTAGGTAACAGGTTTTTTGATGCCTTTAAAAGGTTTTTTAAGCATAGAAGCAGTAAAACAAAGGGCTTAACTAGCACCACGCTGTCCTAATGATGTGATGACGTTATGGCGTTCAAATGATTAACTTGTCTAGCTTTAATCAAGAATTCATTTTTGATCCATAATTTAGGTCATGAGTTTAAGCAAAAGCACAAAATTTGCTTCATTAACGTCCACAACGTGTTAAGGCCAGAACGCCACTAATGATTAACTTAAAATTATTATTATTATTATTATTTTAAAGAAAAATGTACTTTCAAATGTGTAATATATTTGACAGGGTTGAGGCTAGAAGGGTGTGTGTTAGCGTTCGGGGGAAGCAGACAGCGTGTGTTGATCAGAACATGGTGTAAAAAGGTGGAAGTGAAGATCCTCCATCTGACAAGCATTATGGAAGTGTGTGTGTGTGTGTGTGTGTGTGTGGAGGGGTGTGTCTGTCAGTGAAGTATAAAATGAACCTAAAACATTTCATGTAGAGTGGAAAATATTCCATAAACGCCCCTGAGAACTCAAGGTCAATTGTTTAAAAAAAAAAAATCACATCCTGGAATAAAGTTAATGGAGATGTCCTTCTTCTTCTTCCCAACGATTCGATTAAAACCCAACATACATCTGCAACCTGTGATGCCATCAAGATTCCATGTTTCTGTGACTTTCTGTTTTTGCCTCACTTCCTGCTCCGCCCTGACCACGCCCATCATCTTGCTGACAAATGTTCTCAGGTTTGTGTTTTGTTTGTTTTTGTTCTCGTTTGTTCTCGTGTTCAGGTCCTGTTTTTCATCCTTCTCTCTTGACAGAAAGCTAAATCTAGCACACTACAGGGTTCTCTGGGTCACCACTATATGAGAACCCTTAAAGATTCTACTCAAATTCTAAAGTAGCTGGCTAAATGTACTGAGCAGGAACCATGAACCATCCAAGGAACCACTGAGGAACCTTTTTTGTTGCGCGAGCGTTCCCAAATATCAAGGCCACTTCCTGTTCCTCCCTGACCACGCCCCTCATCCTTGTTCCCTGCTCCCAGGAGCTTTTCACGTCCGTTCTTGTCCTTTCCCGAGATCAGAATCTTCCTTTACAGAAGTTCAATTTCAGTTTTAAAACACAGGGGTTTCCTGTAACTCTTTGCTCCGCTGTGCTGAGCTGGGACCGTTAACCATGCGCAGAACCCCAGAGGAACCCTTTATTTTTTGCAAGAGCGCAGTTGGTGAAAATGTTCCAAAAATGGTCCTGAGAGTTCACTTCCTGTTTTTTTCTTCACTTCCTGCTCCACCTTGACCGTGCCTCTCTTCCTGTTCTTCTTGTTCGATCGAATCTTCCATTACATTCACTGGAAGGTCCAGTCCTATTCCTGATGAGTTGATTGATACTAATCCTGGCAGGCTACAGGGTTCCTCAGTTCAACTCTGTGCGAGAACCCTTAAAGGTGCTATGTAGAAATCTAAAATAGACAGTTTCACATTTAACAGAATGTACTGAGCTAGAACCAGGAAACGTCCAAAGAACCCCTGAGGAACAGGTTTTTTCAAGAGTGTACCTAAATATCGAGAACAGTGAGAACTAATGAGAACTGATGAACAAATTAGAGCCGTAAATCCACATTTTTATTAACAACGTGAGATTTTTGGCTACAAAAATCATAAAGTGTAAATCTATCTTAGACCAGCGCGCGCTACACCCCTGTGCCTGCGTAGCAGCACCATGACGACGTTAGCTGGATGTTCTGCGCTCTCTGCCAAATAGCGTTTATACTAAATGGTGGCCATGATGTTTCCAGATTTAATTAAATTTAAAATATTTAATATTTTAAAAAAAAAACTTGGAAAACTTGTTTGATAAACGTTTCTAGCATGCACCAAAGTTAGATAGCCTAGCCTGACAACAATGAGCTGTTATTAGCATCTATCACTTTTGCTTTGTTTTGCAGCCACAGCGCCCTCTGGTGGCTCGGCTCACCCCCGTTATGTTTATGTCAGTAATCTGTGAACTAGACATCGCTACTGTGAGCATGTTAGCGGCTAATGGACAGAGACACACGGTGTGGATGTGTTAGCATGTTAGCATGTTCCGCTTTTCATCAGTGTGATGATGTTAAATCCAGCAGAATTTGTCTCCGACCTCAGAAAGCAGAGCTACTGCACGGCGGTTTTGTGTTAAACGAGTAAAAATGAATGCAATGATTCGCTCAATTGAGCCCGGGTGATTATGCTAATTGGCTAAGCGTCTGGCTGCACTCGTTTTTCCAGAACGGACAGATCGTGGCTCAAAGGAACGAAACCTCAAACGCCAAAAGATAAACATCCTGAAGAGAGAGAAAAAGTGGTGACAGTAAAACTCCACTGCCGTCTCTCCATCTGCAAACCACACACATCTGTCTCACTCTGTCCCTGTCTCACTCCCTCCCTTTCTCACTCCCTCCCTGTCTCACTCTCTCCCTCTCTCATTCCCTCCCTGTCTCACTCCCTCCCTGTCTCACTCTCTCTCTCTCTTTATCTTTTATCTCTTTTCTCTCTTTCTTCTTCCTCTTCTCTCTCTTTTTTCTCTTTCATTGCCCCATGTCCGTCTGTCTCTCTATAATTCTCTCTCCCTCACTTTCTTTCTTTCTTTCTTTCTTTCCCCTCCAGCTCTCCTTCTCTTTTTCACACTTTCACACTTTCCTAATTTTATTTTTTATTCCTTTCCATATCTTAATTTCTTCTTCCTCATTTTCTCTCCCTTTTATTTTTTCTTTTTCCTCTTTATTTTCCTCATCATCTTTTGCATCTTGGTCTCTCGAACACACACACACACACACACACACACACACACACACACACACACGGACGGCTCCTCTCCATGGTCAGCTGCGTGATTGAGTGATTAAGTCATTTTCTCTGAAACAAAAGCTCACAGTGATCAGAGTCTCAGCGTGCGACACGTTTATCTCTACTTCTATGTTAAACAAGAGAGAGAGACAAAGATAGAGAGAGAGGAGAGTGAGAATACCCCTCTTTCTTTCTTTACAACTCTCTCTCTCTCTCTCGCTCTTTCTCAGTCCATCTGTTCTTCATTTTCTCTTCTAATTGCCATTTTCTGAGTTACACTCATCTGTTTTTTAAGGCTTAAAGATGTCACTCCTACAAGCATCAGTATGTGCATGCGTCTGTAGTGTGTGTGTGTGTGTGTGTGTTTCACATCTATCGAATCACTTTTCAGATGTCAAACCCCAAACTTTTCAAACCCCACCTTCATATTTCAGGCCACGCCCCCTGCCTTTGGCATCTAGTTTACAGCAACATTGTGTCAGGAACCACACCTGAACTCCAGAACCTTTAATTGTTCTTCAATTGTTCCTCTAGGCGAACCCTTAAAGGTTCTATGTAAAACGTCACAGCAGAGTCTTATCCTAAGGGTTCCAAATAAAAGATAAGAACCCTTTATTATCCAATGAATCCGTAAAGAACCCTTTTTTATCTAAGAGTGTGTGTATTTAATGAGTAAGTGGGTGGAACTCCAAATTATTTCTTCTTATTATTATTAGTAGTAGTAGTAGTAGTAGTACCTAGAACCTGTCAGGTGTTTGGTACCCTCAAAGACCTGAGTACTTTACTGTTAGAAAGGGTTGCAAGTAGAACACTTTTAGGGAGCCAAAAATGCTTAACTGTCCAAAGAACCCTTTCCAGAACACTTAAGAGGGCAGAGTTGTTCATTTAAACACACACTCTTACAGAAAGGTTCTCCAAAGAGTTCTTTGGAAAGCTTTAGTCCTTAGTTTCCTAAAAGGGTTTAACTCAGGTATGCACTCTTTAATCATTTAGAACCCTTAATGGTTCCGGAGTAGTCACTCTGAACAACTAATGAGGAACAGGGTTAGTTGGATAATTAAGGGTGCGTGGGTTCCAAATAAAAGGTTCTACTTGTAAAATGTTATGCTGGGGAGACCCACTGTTGTAATGTTCCACTTAGAAGCTATAAGAAACTACTAAGGAACAATTAAGGGTTCTAGATTTTTACTGCACATTCAGGTCTGTCCTCAATAAGGGCCGTTAGCAGACATCTGAGCTGCGTCCCAATATCACAGATGCTCCCAGTCTAGGAAGCCTCCTCCTGAAAGGAATACTATCAAGTGTTGCTATGGTGGTGTAGGGGACAAGTGATTATCAGGACGTGTCCTCGACAGGAAGTGCTGGCATATGGAGCCGGTGTTATTTTTAGTGAAAGATAACAGGATATTTCTATCTTTCCGTCTTTCCCGTCTTTCTCTCGAAGCGTCTGGAGAACACGTGGATCGCATCCGTTTCGCTGTGTAAGTGTTACTAATGAGAACCTGCTACTTCTATTCGTCTTTTCATCCTCATTTCTTCTTTTCTTTTTTCTCTTTATTAGCGCTGGAAGAATGGCAGAGTTTTCTCCAGCAGGCATCTTCTGTTTCAGAGAGAGAGAGAGAGAGAGAGACAGGCAGAGGTAGAGAGACAGTCAGATAGAGCGAGTAAGACAGGCAGAGTAAGACTGAGACAGTTCTGAGAGAGAGACAGGCAGAGAGAGTGAGACAGGTCTGAGAGAGAGTGAGACAGGCAGAGAGAGTGAGACAGGTCTGAGAAAAATGAGACAGGTCTGAGAGAGAGTGAGACAGGCAGAGAGGGTGAGATATGTCTGAGAGATGGTGAGACATGTCTAAGAGAGAGTGATACAGGCAGAGAGAGAGTGAGACAGGTAGATAGAGAGTGAGACAGGCAGAGAGAGAGGGTGAGGCAGGTCTGAGAGAGAGGGTGAGACAGGCAGAGAGAGTGAGACAGGTCTGAGAGAGAGTGAGACAGGCAGAGAGAGAGAGTGAGACAGGTGTGAGGCAGGCTGAACACATTAGAGCAGTGTGTTATTGGTTAAAGATGTTCTGAACTCAGTCTCTGCTCTTTAACTGCCTTTTTATTTGCAGAACCACATGAAACACTGCGCAGGTTTTTGTTTTGGAATGACTTCTGTGCTGAGATTAAAAAGTGGGGCCTAGCAGGAACGTGTGGAGTTTCACACACACACACACACACACACACACGCACACGCACACACGCACACACGCACACGCACACACACACACGCACACACACACACACACACACACAATACACACTTCACACACTTCTTACTGAGGGCAAAGACAACACACTCACAATTTCATTATGCAGGACCACGCCCTGAGTACACACACACACGCACACACACACACACACACACACACACACAC
>JAQQZX010000039.1:28554246-28567287 GCA_030068355.1 Notoglanidium maculatum
TGTGTGTGTGTGTGTGTGTGTGTGTGTGTGTGTGTGTGTGTGTGTGTGTGTGTTTGTGTGTGTGTGTGTGTGTGTTTAGTAATGTGTTTAATGTCTGGTTTTTAATGTGCATGTTTATTTATTGTCTGTACGTGTGTGTTGTGTGTGTGTGTGTGTGTGTATGTTACTATCTGTATGTGTATTTAGTGTGTGTGTGTGTGTGTGTGTGTGTGTGTGTGTGTGTGTGTGTGTGTGTGTTATGGTGTCCAGTAGAACAGATGTGTCCACTGTAAGGCATTTATCTATTCTCCCATCACGTCTCTGGCCCTCATTTGCATATCAGCGTGTGATTGGCTGGTATGTTATGATGTGATTTGTATGTTGATATTTTCCTGATAGTGAGAGTTTCTGTTCTGAACCACATCAAAATATTTATCATACAATAAAGGAGAAAAAGTTATGATCTTTAAAACAAGAACATGTGACATTAAGCTCCGCCCCTTAAACATTAATATTGTTCACATCATGTTCCGTTTATTTTCACGTGTGATTTTTACATGATTTTTACGTGTGAGTCAGTGATCTTTACGCATTTATTTCTAACATAAGGTTCATTTTTCAGATGTGAGTTTCACAAATGTTTTTTTTCCTTCACATTTCTTCAGGTTTACACGTGCAGTTTCGATTTTGCATGTTTTCCACGTGACCACATTTTACTCACATGTAAAAAAGCATGTTTGTTCTTTTATTTCAGTCAAAAATCCTTTTCCGGCCTGATCAGTATATAAAATGTTACTAACGCGGCTGATCGAGGGGGTTGTGAGGCTAGAATATTCCGATTTTCCAACAGGAATTCCGGCTGAATAAGATCAGGGCGTTCTGTTACCCTGCCGACGCTCTCGGTGTCATGTCGCTAATGAGACGGGACACGTTTAGCGTTGGGGAATGTGGATGTATTTCATGTAAACAGTAACACATGTCCACTTTAACACGCTGTGTTAATTGTCCGACCTTAACGAGTAACACCTGATGGTGCGTTATTGTTCCTTCCTGCTCTCAGCCAATGAGAACGCACAGGGGGTTTTTGGAGCTTTTGATGGATCTGTTGGAATTTTTTTAGGGAAGTGAAGGATGATGGAACTGTTGTCGGTGCTGGACTCGGGACCCATATGGGTGCGTGCTGCAGAGTGTCAGCAAATCTGCCTGCCTTGGTAACCGTTGCGGCGTTGGACAAAC
Organism: Notoglanidium maculatum; assembly: GCA_030068355.1. Taxonomy (NCBI): domain Eukaryota; kingdom Metazoa; phylum Chordata; class Actinopteri; order Siluriformes; family Auchenoglanididae; genus Notoglanidium; species Notoglanidium maculatum. The sequence continues at coordinate 28,555,462 of JAQQZX010000039.1, forward strand.
ATTACGCTCGGCGCTTCGGTTAGACAAACAAACATTTACTCGTGTGTAATGGTGTCCTAACGCAACCTGGACCGAGCCGTCCTGGAATTAATTTAAAGGGCTTGTGCAGTTTTCCGGGGTTTTTTCCCCATTTTAAGCGCTGTAATTCAATTTAAACCAGTGGAAATAAGATGCTTATCGATCCGCTAGCCGCTAGCGCGTGTGTGTGTGTGTGTGTGTGCGCAAGTATGAGACTGTGTGTGTGTGTGTGTGTGTGTGTGTGCGTGTGAATGATCTTTGCTAATTCTATTTTTTCTATGTGTACTGTACACAGCTGAAATGTTGCATAAATGTTGATGATAATAGATAAGCTGCTGTGTAATCTGTGAGCCTGGCTAATAGTTATTAACATTAGCATTAGAATTAGCATTTAGCACGTTGAGGATTTTGCCGTCGTTTGCTTAAACTGTTGCACTGAATCACTGAAACCACTGTATATTGCTAGATTAGTGTATGATTTCATTCCAACAGAAACAATTTTTTCATTCATACTGTTTTTGTACATATCGTCTCTCAGCTAGCTAATCGTCTGTTAGCTTAGCTCTCGTCTTATCATTCTGAAGTCAGTATTCACTCTTAAAGTTTAGAACGCAACAAGGAAAGTTCATTCTAAAAGAGTTCTGTAGTTTGTCCTTCTGGGGAGAAATGTTTTTTTATCAACATGCTTTATCATCATTAAAAGAAGATAATCCTCTTCAGAAAGAATTGAAAGCCAAAGAAAGAAACGTCTACGTTTCAGAAACAAAAAAAGGTCATTTTCAGAAAATGTACATTGTTTTCATAAAAAATGTATAAAAATTAATTTTAAAAAAATTTCATCTTTGGAAAAACTTAAGAAAGAAAATAATCTTCATTTTAAAAAATAATCAAAAAGATTCTTCTTCAAAAAAGAAATCTTCAGAAAGTTTTTAATGAAAATTCAATCTTCTGGGAAAAACATTCCATGCTTTTTTGTAAACATTAAATCGTCGAAATTAATTCTTCTTCGGAAAGTTTTTAAGAAAAAAAGTCTGAATTTTTTCAAACCAGCGCTGCATCATGTGACACGACTGAGGAGAAATCTCGTACGGGCGCAGAACCGCGCCAGCGATGTTTAATTCGCAGCTTACACGTGTGTTTTGAATTTCTATCATGACAATGAGTTACACGTTTCACAAATCACGCAAGTCCACGTGTGTTTGTTTTTATTGGGCCGTCCGGCGCGCTGGCATCCGAGTTCGACTTTTCATCCCGCTCCAAATGCTGACAGCGTCTGCTTCAACATGAAATGTAAAAAAGTGCTAGCTTTCCGTGCGCGCTGATGCGTCATCCAGGCCGCCGAGCCGCGTCGCCGTCAAGCCGCGCTAAGACCTTCTGCTGCCTCCATTAGCATGGCGGGAAACCCATTATCACTCTCAGAGAAGAAAAAGCCTTTTTTTTTTCTTTTTTTTTTTACAGACTCCAGAACGGGACACACGGCCATAAATCTCGTTTTTCTTCACAGAGTCGCCTCGGTGACGTCCTTTGTTCTTTAAAGGACATGAAAATGAAAAGAGAACAAAAACTCTCGAAGCCAGAAAGTATTTTTTAATCAAACGCAGAAATGAGACAGACTGATAAATCGAATCCCTTTTTCCTCACGAGGTGACAGATTTTTCCCACCCCGCTTGGAGCGAGAGAGTGTGTGTGTGTGTGTGTGTGTGTGTGTGTGTGTGTGTGTGTGTTGGACAGGCGACATTTCACTGTGCTGCACTATTAATACATTGTGGTAAAAGAACAGAAGTTAATAGCCTGCTACGCTAACGAGGCTACACTGCTAACCACTTTGAGCAGCTAGTCATGTAGCAGTGATGTGAATCATGGCCATGTTTATCTAACTGTGGGCCAATAAATGAGCTTCAATGAGCTAATGTGAGCTAATAAATTAGCAGGTTAGCATCACTGACACTGGAATAGGTTTTTTTTTTTTAATGCTTTTTTTTTTTAATAGTCACATGACACAACTCCGGTTTTTGCGTTGTTGAAAATGATCAACTTAATTTAAAAAAAAAAAAATAGAAAATCTAAATTCTCTAAAAGAGCCGAATTGTTTCCTTAAGTGTTTTTCTGAAAGAGATTTCGGGTTTTATCTTATAGATTAAATCTTCTTCTGAAGTTTCTTTTCTCCGAAATTGTAATATTTCTGAGGACGATTACATTTTTTCTGAAGATTTAGTTTTCATGAAAAAAATATCTGACGAACCTTTTTAATTTTCTTGAAAAAGAAAATCTGAAGAAGATTAAAATTTATTATAATAATTTTTTTTTTGTAAAGCATTTTTAACTAAGAAAATGTCGAGCAAATAATCGCTGATTAAGGACATTTATCAGGACTGATCTCATGAAGGCTATAGTTGGAGTTTTTATTCTCCTTGTGCATAATCCACATATTTTAAATGTATTATCATCGCTAAATGCTAGTTTTGGATATATTTATTCATGTTTATTGATTTATCCCTTTTTTTAAAACGGCGTGTTTATATACGGCTGCCTGGTGACATCATTTCCTTCGTGGCTGTCAGTATTTTGCTCCGTAGCGTCGATGTTCCCAGAGACACGCTGATCTGATAATTGCGGTTCTCTCAGGAGCTTTACTCTAACTGTGAGAGACAGACAGAAAGCAGAAACGTGCTTTAAAGTCCGTTTCAGGATTTTTTTGGACGCGTCTCTGTGTTTGGATTGACATCGAAGACCAACACGTTTGCACCATAAGCTGGATTTGGCAAACGCGGCCGTAGCACCAGGCGCGCGCTTCTTTGTCATTGCTTGCTTCTTCTGATGTGAGTTGACGAGGGGAATGAAAATTAAACACTGGCACATTTCTAGTCATAATCTTGAAACAATTTTGTCAGCATAATTTACATCCTAAGTGAACGTTGTGCGAACGTTAGCCAGCTAAGTCGCTAACTAAATTAGCGTTAGCCATTATTACAGTAACATTAGCCAGCCGCCATTATGTAGCTATGCAGGTTTGCTAGCTTAAATCTTTGTAAACTATAACAAAGCAACCAACCACTGATGTTTTTTCAAAAATCCAACAATATTGTTATTAAGCAGCTAACGTCATGTAATCATCCGGAACTAGCGCAAAAGGTTACGTAAGGCCACCTAAAAGAGATTTGGTTTAGTTTTTTCTGTAAAAATGAACTGGCTTAAGCACACTCACACACACTCACACACACACACATACTGGTGAGAAACAAATAATGCTTAATAAATAAATGCTTAACAAATAATAATAATAATAATAATAATAATAATAATAATATTCGGACAGGATTAGTTTCTCAGAACATGTGTCTGTTCTGTAATTTTGTTCGGAGGACGTCGGTTGAGCGATTCATACGGGATTAGAGATTAGTTCACCATGTACGCATGCGCGTCTAAAACACTAAAACTCTATACGCACCCTTTATTTTAAAACGAACTGATTGTTGTTCTTTATTATAAGCACTTAGGGGCGTGGCTTTGAATCCCGAGGAAGTCACATGACATGACACGGCAGGCGTGTAGCTGTGTTAGGAGGTCAGTAACTTCCCCAAAACCCCCACAAGGGTCACGCCTCCGACGCGCCCTTTTAAGCGCCGTCTGTGTTTTACGGTTGTACGTTTTCAACTTTTGGGTTTGGTGTGAAATGAAGGAAGAGAGAAAAGACTGAGTGCTTCCTGGAGCATCTTCATGCTGAAGAAAAAGGTCAAAAAGCTCTTTTCTCGCAGGACATGACGCAAGCTTTTCCCGGTTCAGATGTAACATACTGCGTGTTATTTAAGGTAAAAAAGAAAAAAGTCGCTGACATGACAGATACGGATGGGACTAAAATCCCTGAGATACTCCAGGAATAATTACGTCACCCCACCTCCACATGTAAAGCTGTTCCAATCCGAATAGGGCTTTAGGCTCCGCCCCCTTGTTGCCACCTGTTGCTTGGGAAAAAACATCAGGTCCTGTTTCTCGTCGTATGGAAGCCATTAGCCAGAAATAACGACTGGATCCGTGTTGATTCCTCTGAATAGTTTTAATCGCAGCACTGATGATCAGATGATGACCTAAAATTCTGCGGTAAACACATTCGCTCATAGCCGAACGAGTGGAAAACAAAAATCACGGATTTGATTACGTGAACCTGCCGGGCCTGCTGTGTTGACTGCAACACTTCACAGCTCATTCCTTATTTTCCCTTTGACTGTTGCTATGTTGACAAAATATTATTGCTACGAGTTATGTTTCCGTCCTTGAGAAACACAGAGAGCGAGAGAGAGAGAGAGGAGGGAAAAAAGAGCGAGCAGCAACTCCGAAGCATCCAGAAGTCGAAGGGAGGGAAGAGGAAGCCAGATCTTTAATCACTTCCATATCTCAGCGAGCGAGAGTTCCCGTGTCGACATAAGCGCTTTCTCAGCGCCAGTCGCAAAAACGCAGTGACATCATCCTCGCACAACAAACTGTGTATTCAAGCAAACAGGGGAACGGTGCGCCGAGACCAGCGCCAGCATGGGCAGAAAATAGATGGCTTCTCATTAGCGGGAGAAAAACCGGCTAATGACAGAACGCTGCAGTGTTTACGGGTCAGCAAGCACGCTGGATTCTGATTGGTCGCTTCATTATGTCGCCGCCAGCGAATTTCTTGCCATGTCTCTTTGCTTAAATGCTCAGGTGAGACACCTAATATGGACCTGCATGACGTGTGTGACGTGTCCCAACACCTGTGAGCAGTTACATCAACATTGGCCAAGATTGCGCTCCGTAATTATTGGCACGCTTCTCAAAATAGCAACCACAAAACGCCACACGTACTATATAAAGAATAACAGACTTTGTGTGATGTTGTATGGTGTGTTTTCAAACACTCAAAACGAAGAGCTTTCTTGCTACAAAGCAAAATTATTGGCACCCCTAGAATATATTTAATATTTGCATTATTATTTTAAAATATGTTGACTTCTATCCTGAAGGATATATCAGCATGCTGCAGGTATTAGCTTGTCTACTCATTTGGATACTAGTTAGCAGATGCTAACGTTACCTAGCTAGCTTGCTAACGTGTATGACTTAATTAAAAAGAGGCATAAAACAGTTTTTTCATTAGTACGTAAAAATTTCAGTAAGGTGCAGTTTGAGATTCAGCCTTCTTATATAAAAGGAGGCGTGGCCTCTGTGTGTGTCAGTTGTAGTGAAGGAGGCGTGGCCTGCATGTGGCATTCATAGTGAAGGAGGCGTGGCCTGTGTGTTTGTCATACTGAAGGAGGCGCGGCCTATGTGTATGTCATAGGGAAGGAGGCGTGGCCTGTGTGTAACAGTCAAAGTGGAGGAGGCGTGGCCTAGGTTCCTTTCGGTTCCAGGGAAGGAGGCGTGGTCTTTTCTTAATAAAAAATTTATTCATATGTTATATTCTTTGCTAATATTTGGATTTTCTCTTGTCTAGATCTGACCTTAAGGAATAATGTATGATGTCTTTCTGATGCTGATGCTATGTTGCCATACCGATCATTTATACAATAATGTGTTCTCTTTTTTATGTTCGCATGCTAACGAACATTTTATAATGTTAATGATAAGGAGAATGTTCTCTCTCTTCGCGCTCCCGGAGTTTATCCCGCTCCACTCGAGTGTATAAAGCTGTAAATCAGGATAGACCAGAGTTTTATGTGATGTATTCCTGCAGTTCAAAGGGAAGAAACCTGTACGCGATTCAGAAACCTTTGATATTTTTTTTTTATCACAGCTCAGGAATGCCGGAACAGTAGCTTACACAAATCATACGGATCGTCTCGTCTGGGGAGAAAAAAACACGCCGGGGGTAATAAATTGAGTCAGGGTTAGAAGGCTAACGCCATTTTCCTTCAGATTCACCTCGAAAACGCCGTGAATTTTTACAATAAAATACAGTGAACATGCAGAACATGTAGCATTGTAACATTTCTATATAAAGTAAAAAAGTTAAAAATGCAAAATAAAAACTGTTATTTTATTGCATTTCTATTTTCTAACCCTGGGCAGACGGCAGGTTCGTGTTGGCAGCCATTTTCACATTCGTACCAGTTTCTTCTTCTCAGTTTGGAGAAATCAGAGAAAATCCCTGTTCTAATGCTCATCTGAGAGGAGGACGTTTTATTATAATCCATTGCGAAAAGTTATTTTAACCAAGGAAAATTTCAAATAAAACGTGGTGCAGGATGACATACAAAAAACCTTTGTACATCCTTAAACTTTCTGCTAAAAACTGGAAAACGTTGCGCTAATGCAGTTTATTATTAACTAGCTTACATAATAATACTTCAGTTCAATAATCAAGTTTCCAACTCATGTGCTAGACATCACAGCGAACATGCAAAATAATATACACTCGGACAATATGACTGCTGGCTTCTTTGTTTAAAGTTTCTTTTTTCCAGCCTAGAAATAAGCCAGAATAAAGCTGTGCCTTTTTTTTTTCACTTTAAAAGGAAATTAAAAGACGAGTTAGGGATTTACCCCTCAGCTAGCAAAAAATTACATACTGCCCCTTTAAAATCAACATTTCTTAAAATAAAGATGTCTGAAAATGATAAATATGTGAACTTGTGTAAATTACAACATATGTTTTTATTTTGCATTGTAGATCAATTTAAATGTTTAATAATGAATACTTAAGTAGATATCACATGGTGATAACCTGCTGATTACTCCTGTGGCCACTCATCACTTTGGGAAGGATTAATTTAGTGATAATGAAAAGAAAACGTTTTTATATAACATAGAAAAGTCATTTAAAGAAAACAGTCCTCCACGTCTTACCCCCTTGATTCCGTTAAGGTCCTCATTTGTCCAAATGAATTCTTTTCATATGCAGGTTTAAAAAAAAATAAATAAGTAGTGCAAATAAAATCATTTTAATGTAAAAAAAACAAAACAATGATAATAACTTGTTTCACTTATATTCATTTCATATGTAATTCCTTTTTAAGACGCAACTTTTTATCACTGTGAAAACATGTAAGGTGATGTAAAATAAATAAATAAATAAATAAATAAATAATGCATTCTGTTTATACAGCACCCAATTTTATCCACCCAAGGTCACAGTACAAAGATTTACGGATGGATGGATAGAAACGTTATGCCAAGGGAAATGGCAGATATAAGTTCATGTAAAACAACAAATGATAATCAAGAAAATAAAGCATTGAATTTTCTGACAGTCAAGGTCATAAATAATAAAGGAAAACTAGTAGGAGAAATACTAGTAGGGAGGAGAAAGGGGAAAATGATAGGAGAAAAAGGTAAAGTAGCTTTTAAGTTCTGTTCCCTCCCGGCCTGAAGGAAAGAGAGGAAGAGAGAAAGAAAGCAGGACCTGATCTGCTTTTCTGGGTCATTTTTTCATGTTTACACACATTTTTGCGTTAATGGACTTTGGAGGCCTTGGAGGGATCTTGTATATAGTTCTAGTCTTTCAAATCAACACACACACACACACACACACACACACACACACACACACACACACGTACATGACTGGGCCTCTTCATGGCTCAGCACACTGTTTGTTATATCGGCTCTTTTAAGTTAAACCAGCCGAAATCTCAGCGTTTAGTTTGAAATTACAGAGCTGTTACAAATAACACTTTTTTTTTTACGACAGCTCCCAAAGCACAATTTGTTTTTTTGGACATGTTTCAAATCGTAATGTAACCGTGAGCGATGTTTGGCCCCAGCTTTATTGCAGCGGGTATTAGGACCTGCCCTGTACAAATATTACATTTCCATTATTTCCTCCCTGAACGCTCACGCAAATTGCAGGCGCTGAAAGCTTATTATATCCCGCGGCCCCTCCGGCTACAGGGACGCTTTAATTTACAATTACTTACAGCCAATTAGAGCAGGAATATATCTACAGGACCACCGCACACTCGCAAAAAACCTGAACCATATGCACAAATTATTACGCCAAGATCAAAAACCCTGCAGGGAGAAACGTCTCTGCGAGTCCCTGAGGAGTCCCGTCTCACCCCGTCCTGCAGCTGCTCTCACACCCTGACAGACGTGCTAGGAAATGCAATGCACTCTGGGTAAAAAAAAAACGCATGGCTTTTGGCATCATGGGAGAAAGGCGAGAGCTGGTCTTTCTTCACCTCCAGTAAAATGCTATTGATAAATGATGTTTTAACATGTACGGTGTAAACGTGGGAACGTGTGTTGTGTGACACGCCCTTTACACGAGCACACTTCTGTTGAAAAAAATAATGACTATCCGACGTTCTGTGAAACAGTGTTGGATTCTGGATTGTGGTTGGCCAGAAGGTGTTGGCTTATTTTCTATTATTGCATTAATGCACTATTACCGTTTCCATAGTAACAGCTCGTTCGCAGGGACTTGTACAGCGGACATTGTGTGTATCGTTGATGTAGTGATGGTTCCTGTAACGTTTAAGGAAGGAGTCTCCGGTGTCAGCACTTTGTATCAGTCAGACGTAAAGCTGGAACTTGTTTTTGACGTCTTCAGGACAGAGAGCATTTACTCTTTTTTTTTTTTTTTTTTAAGTATTATAACGTAAATGAATACTTTTTGTAGAAGCAACATAAAATGTAACAATAAACAGACAAAAATACACGTCATGACGACCAAAAAGTAATTTTTAATCATTTTCAAAATATTGGATGTCAGTTTTTTGGAAAACGAGGCGGTCTGTAACTTAGCTGTGAACATGTGACTTTACCGGTGCGTTTACATCTACAATGTTCTCAATAATTCCCAGTATTTCATGTCCACATGTGTATAAGTCCATAATGTACTTTAAAGCACAGATTTTGTTTATCATATAAACCATCCATGTGAAACAGAAGCAGGTTTTGCAGGCCAGTTTATAGTCCATGTTTTAATTTATATATATATATACATTTATTTTTTACATATTGTAATCCTCTGTGTCGGTGAATTCTGCCGGTTTATGGGTCAGAATTTACCCGTGAAGTTTTCTTCGGCATGTCAGGATCTCAAATTGCATTTTGTTGACCTCTGTGCCTGGACATTTCATCAATTTGTATTCTTGTCCAAGCAAATTCACCACAAACGTGTCTCCTGAAATCTGAGCTAAATGAATACAGCTAGAAAAATCTCCATAAATAAACATATTACAACACGAAGTTCCTCAATCTTTCGCTCCATTAAGGGAAAATTCAGTTAAATAAAAGAAAACAGGATTTCATATCTGGACCATGCAGTTAAATCAGTGTTCCTTGGGATTTTATTATGTATCAAAAATTTCATTTTTAAAATTCTGATTTTATATTGTCAATGTAAAAATGTCAGTCTTGAGCGCAGTCGACTGTTTAAACATCTTTGTCCTGAGATCTTTTTTGGAAAATTTATTTGATTGGGAAAACATGAAAAATCACTCTGTGTGATGTCATTAAATATATTGTGGCGAGATCAGCTCTAAAAAGAAGACTTGAATCAGACTTCTGCTGAAATCTTAGTTTAGATCAGACTCCCATTAACCTGTCAAACACTGAGACTTAGATCAGATTCCTGCTGAACTGAAACACTGAGACTTAGATACAGATCAGACTTTCACTAAACTCTGGATTAGTTTTAGATAGATTAGATCTCAGGTGACTCGGATTTACCACAAAAGCATCGAAACAGATTTAGAAAATTCAGTTATATAATTTAAACACGATCCAGTCCAGCGAACGCTGCAGGAAAGACGCTTTAAAAAAACAACGTCCGATTTCTTCATCAGACAAAAAAACAAACAGACTCTGAAAAGATGAAGAATCTCAGGATTCCAGATTTGATCTGCTGAGCTCCGGGGAACGCCGCGAGCCAAATCCTCGGGCCTCATCCTCGGGCCGCCTCCCACAAACAGCAATGGGGCTAGGAAGCGCAGTAGGAGGGGCAGTAGGAGGGGCCGTAGGAGGGGCAGTAGGAGGGGCAGTAGGAGGGGCCGTAGGAGGGGCAGTAGGAAGAGCACCAGGAAGGGCACCAGGAAAGGCATTAGGAAGGGCACCAGGAAAGGCATTAGGAAGGGCACCAGGAAGTTCAGTAGGAAGGGCAATAGGAAGGGCACTAGGAAGGGCACTAGGAAGGGCAATAGTAAGGGCACTAGGAAGGGCAGGAATGAAGGGAGTGAAGTGAGAATTACAGCTGAAAGAGTCTCTCACTCTTGTTGTCTTTCTCTCTCTGTATCCTTCTTTCTCTTTTTCTTTCTCACTCTCTCCACTGTTCTCAACCTTTCTCTGTTTTCTGCCTCTTTCTTTATGTACTTATCATCTCCCTCTACCCCATCTCTCTCTCTCCATCATATTTTAGGAAAACAGGCAAACAGGCTGCCAAGCAATTTGCCTGTTTCTTTTTAACCATGAACAAACACACACACACACACACACACACACACACACACACACACACACACACAAACACACACACACACACACAATGAATAAACTTGTGGGATTAAAAATTGCCCCGTAACAAAACTGCACAATATTTACTTACCACACGATACGAAGCGCACCTCCCAGAGTTACACCGAACTCATTGAGCCAAAACACCAGACACCCTCAAGACTCAGATCAGACTCACTGAAATATCAAGAGATTCAGATCTGACTCCCAGTAAACCTGGAAATATTGGACTTGGATCAGACTCCTGCTAAACTCTGAAACCTCATAACTCACATTAGACTCTGCTGAACTGTAAAACATAAAGACAGATCAGACTCAACTTAAACACTGAAATAATCAGACACAGATCAGACTCCTATTGAACCCTGAATATATTGCGATTAAAATCAGACTTCTGCTAAAATCCACTGAACTCTGAATCATCGAGACTTAGATCAGACTCCTACTGAAATCTGTAGTCTTGTGATGCAGATCAGACTCTCACTACACTCGGATATGTCGAGACACAGATCAGACTCTGGATAAAATGTAGTGATATGGAGGTAAATTTATTCTCTGTTCTAATTAATAACTATTTAATGATCTTATTAGTATTTTAATAAAAGTCACAGTCTGATTATTAGCGGCAGCGTTTTCCCAGAAGTTTCATGATGGGGAAGAAAAGGACAGCGATGTGAAGAGCAGGAAGTGAGCTACAGGAAGTGAAAGGTGTCCTTGTAAGACCCTGCAGTGTGTCTTTTACGAGCCGAGTTGTGTTTTTTTGTCGTTTTTATACACTGTAGCATTTTTACGAGGTGAAACACAGGTTTCATTCTTCTTACCTGAGAGGAAAAAACAGTAACGTAAGAAAGTGGATTAGATCCAGATGTTCTCGTGGTACACACACACACACACACACACACACACACACATACACTCACAGGCGAACATCTCTCCTCTGACCTGTGTTCCAGCATGATCGTATATTGCCGATAAGACGCTCTCCGGTTTCACAGCAATCTTACACTAAGATAACAGAAAAAAATGTGTAGGCTTTCGTCTAATTAATTAATCAGTGAGCTCATAATTAACCGCCACGCTATCATAACATCAACATCAGTGTTTCCTCTGAGGGCTCGTATTTCAGTCAGAAAGGAGAGAACCCCCCCCACCCCATCCCAACACACACACACACACACACACGCACACACACACACAGAGGACAGTGTGTCTTTAATCAGGGAGGGATGAAAATTTTATTGTGTCGTCATGACGACGGAAGATGTCATGGGGATAAAAATTCCAGTCCCCAAATGGAAATGGGTTTTGGCATATGTGTGCGTGTGTGTGTGTGTGTGTGTGTGTGTGTGTGTGTGTGTGTGAGAGAGAGAGAGAGAGAGAGAGAGAGAG
>JAQQZX010000039.1:28643335-28658342 GCA_030068355.1 Notoglanidium maculatum
GTGTGTGTGTGTGTGTGTGTGTGTGTGTGTGTGTGTGTGTGTGTGTGTGTGTGTGTGTGTGTGTGTGTGTGAGATTCTCGGTTTCACCGGAGCGGAGCGCGTGAGGAGCGCGCGCACCTATTATTAAAAAGAAAGGTCCCGGATCAAAGGCATAAAAACCCGTCGCGTGCCAGATGGAGTAGTGATCCCGTTCACATCCAACACCGTTATCTTCATCTTCCATTTCATCGACGCGACACTAAAAAGCAGAGGAAGAGGAAGCAAAAAAAAAAAGAAAGAAGGAAAATAAAACCCGCTTTTCTGGAGGATCATATGGAGCCTCGGGGTCACCGGATGCGCGAGACATTCCGCCACATGAGCGACGGAGGCTTTTGTTTTGCGTTACCGACGCGGAAAAAAGCTCTGAGGGCATCCCAGTGAGGGCATAAAACACCACGGAGGAGAAAAATATACCTATATAAATTAAATAGATCAAAATATTTACTACCTGAGTGCACGTGCAGCAGTGTAAACACGCGCGCGGAAACAGAAAAACAGAAACATTGCGGGAATTTCCCCCAGTTTACTAATTTTTTCATTGTTGCTGATCACGGAGGATTTTTCTTCTCTGCAGTTTTATTCCAGTCATCGGAACAAGTCTGGACACGTGCAGCCCTGCGGTTCCAGGTAAGTGTGTGTGTGTGTGTGTGTGTGTGTGTGTGTGCCAGTGTACACTTAAAAATAAGACATGCATGATCGTTTTAAGGCATACAAATAAGAAGTGCATTAATGCAGTCATAAATCCGCACGATCATTTTAATGCACACGTGCAAAACATTGCATACAAGTAACAACTGCATTTTAATTGATTGGCTTCCGCGTGCACTCATAAAAACTGCATGTTTATTTCAGTGTAAAGAGCAGTTTATACAGCCGAGTGTGTCACTTCATCTCGCGCTGCATAATCAGAATACACAGTTACACAGCGTCGTCCAAATGACACGCGGGGGGGGGGGATATTGGGGGAGATATTGGGGGACAAAGAAAACCCTGGATGCCCCTTCCAGGAGGTTACAATGTGCCTGTAAATGGAGCTTATATGTAGGGGGGTGCCAATAATTTTGTGTGTGTGTGTGTGTGTGCATTCCTAATCTACACAGGGTGCCAACACTTCTGGACATGACCGAGAGTCATATTTCAAGCATTAGGCCAATGTAACATAAAATCTGATGTAAGACATCATGCTCACTCACTCAGGGTTGCTAAATTGCCATGAACTGTGGTCAGAAAACGCAAATAAAGCCAATATATACAACATAAATATATCAATAAAACTATAAAGAAGTGAAATTTTATAGCTCAAATGGAATATAATGATGTTCAAGCGCAATTAGTTTCGAAAGCAAAATACATTAAATATGAAGCCGCTAGTTTGCATGTAAACATAATGCATTATATATTATATGTATTATAATCAAAACTACATAGAAATAGATAAGAAATGACATTTAAAGCTCTATATGGTAGAATATATAGTGGATGAATTACATGCTCATAACGTGTGGTCAGAATTGCATATTTACCCTTTAATTTATCCAGTTATCTCATTAAGAACAAATTCGGGCTGTTATTCCCAAAAAGTTGCATATAAATCTGATTTTCTAGTGTAATTATTTTTAATAAACATATGCCATGCCCAGACGTTCCCTCACCCACGACCAGGAAATGCAGCATCAGTTTTACTGAAAACTTTTTTTAAAAGTGCTGTATATAAATCTGATGTAGCTGAGAAACTGTGTAAAAGTTTCCTGAGGTCAGTAAGCGAAAGTCTGTATTTTATTACGTGCTCATAAAGCAGGTCAGCGCTGTGTATAAAGCTGATGTAACCGATCATTAGCACATAAGCAGCTGATGTAAGGACTCTGAAACACCGAGACGACCAGCTTTCTGCGCCGTGTCCCACCCTGTAGGTGCGAGTCAGGCCTCGTCAGCGTTATTCACTCTTTTAAAATCTCTGAGAGAGTTTTCTTTAGCTAATTTAGTCCCTTTAGCTAATTATTTTTGACGTAACCTTTTAACCTTTCTCCTTATCCTTAACCTTTCTCTTTATAACCTTTTTATAGATGTTAGACGGTTCTTCAACTTTCTTAGAATCGCGACTTCCAAAACACAATCTGACAACCTAATAATATAAGCTGAAATCTGTTTTTCCCTTTATGCCGCATACAGAGTGCTGCCCCCTGCTGGTACGGAGAACTGTTCATAAAAATAAGACATTAGGTTTGTGGAAAAAGTTCTCATTACGCCACACGGATGTTTAAACAGATCATTGGTCAAATTATTGAAATGATGTTTTTTTTTTTATTGTGTAGTCTCTCGGGGCAGGAGGATTTAAATAGCGTCTTGAGAAAACTTGCTAAACAAATCCTGAGATACGGAAAATACGGATCACGTTTTGTGAGTGAAATGAGCCGTTAATTTCAACAGGCACACAAAAGTAAGAGGTAATTAAATGTGTACAGTTTGTTAATTAGATTTTAAAAATAAACCTCTAATAGTAGCCTGATATATTGCGACTATATTACTACAGTTTGTGGTAACCAATTACATTTTTTTGTTTTAATTTTTATTTATTTAATGATGTTTAAATCCTATGAGTAATGGAGAAGCACTAATATTTAAAATGGTTAAAATTTTTCATGCCGTAAAAAGACTTTTATTTCAATGATGTACAGAAAGTTTTGTATTTATATCAATAATTAAACACTGTTACAAGAAAAGTCAGACTGTGGCGCTGAGTCAGTGTCATGTAAATTTTTAAAAGAAATGTGCTAAAAAATAAACTCAAATTGGAGAAAACTGAGACAGGGCTTTGTTTAGGCAAACCTAACTTGGAAAACCAGGCTTTTCCAAGTCGGAATTCTGTGATTTGAGTGTTACTGAACCAGATAACTCCAGATGGCAGATGTGACCACGCCCCCTTCCCATGTAGCCCCGCCCCTGCCACATAATTAGATTTTAATCCAAACGCAGCTCGGTGCTGAGTATAAACCCACCACTGAACCTCAATAAACCATAACAACACAAACTGTGTGTGTGTGTGTGTGTGTGTGTGTGTGTGTGTGTGTGTGTGTATCTCTGAACCGTATCTGTTGTTATGATCAAAATGGATTCCTCCAGTCACACACTTAAGGCTCTGAACAGCTAATGAGTCACAGGAGGGAACACACACTCACACACACACACATACACAAACGCACACACACACACACACACACAGCTGTCTCTCTGTTTGGCCTCCAGAGTGGAAAAGACAGGCGAAGGAGGAAAAGGATCAGGAGGGAAAACAGTCTCTCCTTCTCTCTGTCCTTCTCCATCATTTTCTCTCTCCATTTTACTTTATTTATGTTCCATTCTCTCATCCCTTTCTCTTTTTTCACTTTATCCCTTCTTCACTCTTTCCTCATCTTTCTTTTTCTCTACTTCTGTCCTTTCTCACACCTTGTCTATCTGTCCTTCTCTCACATTTTGTCTTTCTTTCTTTCTGCCTTCTCTTCCTTTTCTCTCTCTCACTTTTCCTTTCTGGATCTCTCTATCATTCCCTCCCTCTTCCTTTCTTTATCTTACCTTCTCCTTTTCTCTTCCTTTGTTTCTTCTCATTTCTCTCATCTGTCATATTTCTTCTTTCTCTCAATTTTTCTCTCCTTTTATTTCTCTCTCTCTTTACTCTTGTTCTATCTTTGCTTTTTTTTCATTCTCTATTTTTGTATTTTTTGCCCATCAGATGGACTCGACATAATTTCCCTCTCTCTTTCCTTTTTCTTTCCCTATTTTTCTTCCTTTCCCTTCATTCTTCAGGTCTGTGTGTGTGTGTGTGTGTGTTGGGGTTATTATCTACAGAGCAGCTGTTTTTTGGTGCCCACAGGCGAGTTGAGGGTTTTTCCCCTGGGATGTGTGTGCCACTTTCTAAGGCACTGTCAGACACACACACACACACACACACACACACACACACACACACACACACACACACACACACACACACACACACACACCCTGGTTTAGTGCCAAGGACTATTCATTACTTCATCCATGTGAGGATGAGCTTTGGGAATGAGATGAGTTTATAAGATACAACACAACATTAATGCTTTTTAACACACACACACACACACACACACACATGCTCCTCATCAGAAATCCAATCAGAACCCTAGAGAAGTTTCACAGGGGCTTTAAACAGCCTTTATAGAAAACTAATAATGTGAGGTCGTTAGCTAACATGCCTCTGCGTCCCTGTGACTGATGACATCATCAGCGTCGTGTGCAGTCATGTTCTTTACATGTCGTTACAGAACCCACGCTATCACACACTCTGTTACAGAACTTTATTATGATCTCGTACAGTGTGGTGAGTAATAATCGTGAAAGGGCAGAAGTCGCACAGCTGTGTGTGATTACAGTTATTCTTTGATCCCGAGTGATGCGTTCAACAGCCTCAGTGTTTCACCATGTTTACAAACACTCTCTTCTTACTGCCCACCTTCTCGTACTGCTTCAGGTTCAAATATTACAGGCATTATTTTGTTGAACAGTATTCTGGGATTTCCTTCACATTCTCCTTTACACACCCACACACACACACACACACACACACGCGCGCACACACATTAGCAAAACATTCCTTTAGGACTAATGTGGCGTGTCAATGCGATCATGTTACTGCAGCGTACACACAAACACACACACACACACACACACACACACACACACACAAAGCCCAGGGTGTTGGCTGGACTGGATTTAATTTTCCCATCTGTCTTTCTTTAGTTTTTCTTCCCCCTCTTTCCTTCTCTCTCTTTCTTTATTTCTCTCATCTTTCTCTGTTTTTAATTTTCTCTCTCTCTCTCTCTCTCTCTCTCTCTCTCTGTGCGTGTCTGTCTCTCTCACCTTCTCCTGAGTGAGTGTTCACAGTCTGGAAAAGTGTTTCTGTTTTATTTGAGTTTCTTTCTTTCTTTCTTCCTTTCTCTATGTCTGTTCCAGTTTTTTTGACACTATCATTAACTCTCTTTTGCAGTTTCCTTTTTCCCCCCAATTTTTTTAGCTCTCTCATCTGTCATGTGCTGCCAGTAAAAGGTGAGGTGAGATCACTCTGTGTGTGTGTGTGTGTGTGTGTGTGTGTGTGTGTGTGTGTGAACAGAACAAGGCAGTGATGACTTTGGTCTTGTCCATGAACCCTTTCTGTGACCGTGAAGCTGAACCTCCGCGCCCAATTTACCAGCCAATCTGGGAGTCTGAACACAGTGGTCCCACCCACTCGTCATCTGGGGCCGACGCCCACCGGCTTCATGATGGTCAGCAATTAGTCACTCAAAACTTATTTTAAAGATCATCATCTTTATGTATTAAACAATATTGCTTTTACTTTTTTATCCTTTCTCCCCAGAGCCCGCCTGTAGAGGAGCCGCAGATCATGTGACCATGTCGCGACTTGCTTACTTTAAAAGGAAATACGTGGAAGACGACGATCTCCCGCTAAACTTCAGGAGTTACCGTCACACGGTAAGTTAATCATAACAGATAACTTTACATCCCTGTATCAGATCTGGATAGAAGAGGGTATAGAAACGTCCTAAAGGTAAGTGCCCCCTCAAGACACACAGCGCTTTACACCTGTATTTAAAACCCCATTTGTTAAATATACCTGAAAGAAGAGTTGTTTTATTTCTGGAGAAAACATTTCAGTAAAAACTTGGAGTTGCAGTGTTATGTGATCCTTTATTTATGTTTTCGTGATTCATGTTTCTGAACCTTAAAAAACAATTAATTGTATTAATTCAGCTCTGTAATTCCTCTCCGGTCCTGTAGGTGTCACCGGCATTAGAGGAACACACTCACGTTCTTCACCTCTCTCTGGACAAAATGCGCTTCATTGATGACCCTGAGGCCTTCCTGCGCCGCTCCGTGCTCATCAACAACCTCCTGCGCCGCCTCAGAGCCGAAATCCTCTTTCAGGGGGCGTGGCCGTTTATGGCAGGCTCCGCCCCAGTTTCCTTAATGACGCCTATCTCCTCTCACCAGGACCGTAGCCGTAAGAGGCTGAGATTACTGCACGAGGAGGAGGAGGACGAGTGCGTCTCTGCGTGTTGTTGCTTCTACGAAGCGAGCAGGTACATGCAACTTCCTGTGTGTGTGTATGAGAGAGACATTCAGCCTTCATCATCATCGTCATCATCATCGTCATCGTCATCATCAGCCATAACAGAGAGACTGGAGCGTCTTTTTGAAGAAGAGGAGGAGGAAGAGGAGGTAGAGAGTGATGGAGAGGAGGAGCTTGACTCTCTGTGTCCCGGTTTGGACCTGTGTGAAGCTTCGTTCAAGGTGAGAGAGAGGCTTTGAGAGAGTGAGAGAACGTTGCCGTGGAAACCGCGCTAGTTTTGGTCGACAGTGGCGGAAAAAAAACATCCCACACAGAGAAAATGCCAGAACACTCGCTAGATCTCACTACAAATCAGCTAGCGGTCAGTACGCCGCCAGTTCGCAACAAATTCACAATGAATGCGTTCGTGAAACAGCTGGCCTCATTTATCAAGCTTTAAGTAAAGTTGCGTGTGAATGTTTTTGTGGCCAAACTGAATTTTTAAGATATTCTGTGATGCGTTTTTTTGTTATTGTCATACTCACATGTGTATGTTGATAAACATCAGGCAGTCGTAAATTAGCTAACACGTTCTTGGCACAGTGGATTTATACTTAAATCGACGCCCAAAAGAAAGGCGAAGCTCACAGAGAGCTGAAAACAACAAAATGGCGACTAAATGGTGAAAGAGCGCCTCCTCAGCACGGCGTGCACAAAGCCATCACAGCCTGCCGCCATTACTGCTGATGGGTGCTTTCAGAGGCGCGTAAATACTCCTGCGAATGATTTACGAATAAATGTGTTCGTATCTAACGCAATAAACGAGGCCAACTGTCTCTTTAATGGACATCATTTAAAAAATTCATGTTTGTTAAAATGGAGCCAAACAGAAAGTTAGAGTGCTTAAAGTCTAGTAAATATCGTTTGTACCAGAGCAGAACGTAACGCAACATCGTTAACACCTTCATTTCTCCAGGACGTTTTTATTCTGATGGACAGAAAATGAACGTTTCTCTCCAGAAACTAGATAACTGTGCCTTATTTTTGTATTTTAAATGTATATACAGTTTGTGTTTGTTTCTGCGCATGTATATCCTTAACTCTTTACTTTAATGCAAAAACGTCATCGCTTATGGCTGTTCCTTCTTGATATGATCTGATTTGGAATGAAATGAAATGTTTCAGTCAACAGCTAGCATTGGCAAGCTAGCTACTTTGTGCTTACTTCCTGCTAGCTTACTGCAAGGAAAGGATGTATGACTTTAAATACCAGATAATCCTGTACTAAAGCTCTGATGTCAGAGATACTGTTCCACTAATTAACCTTTATAAAAAGGCCATTAGGTTATGCTACAAAAGCTAGCTAGTAACATTTGTTGCTTGTTGCTAGCATCTCAGTTTACAGACAAATTAAGCACAACTTTAGCGTTTGCCTGAAATCAGCTACATGGTTAGCAAAGTAGCTAACAGGAAGGTCAGACCCTATAACACAGCCATCACAGTTATAGGAATAAGTATTTAGTCATGGGTAATATTAGCTTGGTTGTGTTTAAACAAAGTTAGCTAGAGCTAGAGCTATCTGGTGCTACATCGATGGGTTGTCATTTGAGAAATACAAGATAAACAGCTTGGCTAACTAGCTTGGTA
This sequence comes from Notoglanidium maculatum, assembly GCA_030068355.1. Lineage (NCBI taxonomy): Eukaryota > Metazoa > Chordata > Actinopteri > Siluriformes > Auchenoglanididae > Notoglanidium > Notoglanidium maculatum. The sequence goes on from JAQQZX010000039.1 coordinate 28,651,101, forward strand.
GTTAGCTAGCATCACTCTGTGAAAATAAATATTAATTAAAAAAATTAGGTGTTTAAAAATCTAGCATTTTTAGCGGGGAGAGAGAGATGGAGGGAGGGAGAGAGAGAGATGGAGGGAGGGAGAGAGAGAGATGGAGAGAGAGAGATGGAGGGATGGAGAGAGAGATGGAGAGAGAGATGGAGGGATGGAGAGAGAGATGGAGAGAGAGATGGAGGGAGAGAGAGATGGAGGGAGGGACGGAGAGAGAGATGGAGGGAGGGAGAGAGAGATGGAGAGAGAGATGGAGAGAGGGGATGTTTACAGGATTATACACAAAAAATAACATCGCAGCAGGTGGAAGTTTGCTGCAATATCCGTTATTTGGGACAAATGTTTATTCTTGAACGAAGGCATATTTTCTCTTGTTTTAATATCATGATATTTTCTCATGGTTTACAATTTTATTACAAGCATGTACATTTTAAAAAATTATTATGTTTACACTGATTAGCTTTAGTATCCATAAAATCACTCTTGGCATGATCTCATAACCTCTCCAGCTAATTAGCCAACTGATAAATTACAGTCAGTAAAAGTCGGACAGCTTACCGAGTCATGCTGTATCAGTCGCTAGTCTCAATCATTTGCTAGCTTGCAAACACACAGGGGCTTTTTACACAAAGTTAGCTAACAACATGCGGACTTTGCTAAGTCACTATTTAGCTAATTGATGCTAGTTAGCAAGCGCCATTAGTGCTGTCAGGTTGTGATATTTAAGCTTTCTCAGCATAAAGACAAACAAAGCACAACTTTGTTTTTACCTGTTAGATCTTGTATCAAAGAACAAGCTGGCTAAGAAAGGTAAGTGATGCTAGCTAGCTGAATGTAATTACGGGAAAGGCTTGACTTAAAAAGACTTTAGCTACAAATTAGCTAGCTTACATCTGTAAAAAGATGAATTTATTTATTTTGATTCAAAGTAAAACTTAAAGTTAAATTAAAATTGGATTAAATTAAAATCAAACTTAAAATAAGTTTTAAAAAAATGCCTAAAATATTATGTGCAAAGTTGAAAGTTAGAAAATTAGCTGTAATATTTATTTTAAGACATTATCCCTTGCTAAAAATAATTTCTGAAACCTAAGTTTATAAAAAATGTTCAAAGACGTAAAAACTGGTGTGCACTGTACAGCTCTGCTCCTAGATCAGTCGGAAATCCCAAATAAATATAGAGCTTCTTTAAAAAATACTCTATCCAAGCGTAGAAATGAAGAAAAATAAAACATTACTACTAAGAATAAATTATAGGTATTTTCCTGACACCCTTGCAGACCTGGTACACCTGTACCTGTGTGTTTTTAACTGTTATTAAATTAATGAGCATTTTTTAATTTTTTTTAACTAAATCTGTCTTTGTGTAGTTAAAAATCCCTGTAATTATTATTTTTTTCTCCAGATTTGTGTTTTCCAGTTTTTCAAATATAATATTGTTGTCAGTTTTGATGTGCTTTTTTGGTGTAATGTAAAAAATAATAATAAATAAATAAATGAATAAAAATAGTCCCATACAATCGATTGGTGAAAAGTTTATTTATCATATTTTTTAATGTCGTATTTTATCCAGATGGAACACATTTTATGCAAATTAATCATTTGTCGAACACCTTTTGTCACCAATTTCATTAAATCAGGTGCCTGAGATCACGTCATGTAAATGAATCAGGTGTTGTGAATTTTAATTTGTGAATTAATTTTTTTATTTCTGATGAAATGTGTTCACAATGTTTGTGTCTGTTTTTGTCCATGCGCTGTTTTCTGATTTACTGCTCTGTTTGAGTGCAGAGCAGACGAGCGTCACGACACTGACAACACTAATACACATAAATGTCCATTACACACATACACAAACCACACACACACACACACACTCACAAGCCCCTCTCACTCTCATCCATCAACACTCATCTTTAATGGTTCCTGGTTGCCATGGAAACTGGCCTTTTGTCACTAATGGTGAGACTTACAGCACCTTCACTGCTTTTATTATATAGTTTATGCGTGCGCCCTTCACACACACACACACACACACACACACACACACACACACACAGACACACACACACACACACGCACACAGTTTATGAACAACTACAGACTGTAGACATGCATAAACATATGTTGAGCCTAGCTAGCTAGACAGATAGATAGACAGATAGATAGATATACAGATAGATAGACAGATAGATAGACAGATAGATAGACAGACAGATAGACAGATAGATAGATAGACAGACAGATAGATAGACAGATAGATAGATATACAGATAGATAGATAGACAGACAGATAGATAGACAGACAGATAGATAGATAGATAGACAGACAGATAGATAGACAGATAGATAGACAGACAGATAGACAGATAGATAGATAGACAGATAGATAGATAGACAGACAGATAGATAGACAGATAGATAGATAGATAGATAGATAGATAGATAGACAGATAGATAGATAGACAGACAGATAGATAGATAGATAGATAGATAGATAGATAGATAGACAGATAGATAGATAGATGAAAAAGAAAGTGTGATTGTGTTTTCCGTTAATTTACATCTGTAAATTAAAAAGTTAAAGTAATAAATCCTCAGCACACTGTTAGCTTGTTTAAATGAATTATGCTAAATTATTTTCTACTTTAGATTTTTTAAGGTATTCGACTTTTATTCTCACAGATATATGTGTGTTTTCCCCTGAAGATCTATTAAAGAAGCTGAGCAGATTAATTTTCAGGAGACTGCATGACAAAGTTCCACACATGCCCCGAAACCCTGACCACTAGAGGGCGCTCAGCAAGTACAGAATTGAAATTGGGGCAGAATCTGAAATTAAGTGTGAAATGTTATTGCTGTGTGGGTTTTATATGGGACCAGTGAGCGATCGGGTCAGTCCGGAATGTCCGGAAAGACTTTAAAACGAAGGAGCAGCCAGAGAACGTTCATTTCCTCTAACAGGTCTGATTAAAAGCAATCTCTGAACCTCACGGGGCCAAAGAAGACACGTCAAGCTCAGCCGAGTCGGTGCTGGTTAAACAGATGGACTTTGGTGGACGAGTTTATGAGAAGAAAAGAAAGAAAGAAGCCAGGTGTTTAAGGTAAGACCCAAACATCATCATGGATGTGTAATGTAGTAATGTACGCATTTTATTTAATTCAATTCAATTCAATTCAATTTGATTTGTATAGCGCTTTAAACAACAAATATTGTCACAAAGCAGCTTCATTTAGCATGTGCTGGGCTGTGGGGCGGAGCAGGGCGGGGTAGGGCTGGGCGATGCGGGGTGGAGCGGGGCAGTAGGGCAGTCGGGGCTCCCTGCATTGGTTCACCGGTGCTATGTGATGTGAGGAGAAGGTGTCACGTCAGCAGGGTTTGGGTGGACACGTGCGCAGGTTAGGAGACGGCGTTGAAAAACAATAGTGTTTATTTAACAGAGGGTTAAACAGATGGCAGAGGTACAAAAACGGCAAGCAAAAGAGAAATCCAATAACAGAAACAAGGTCGGGCGATCGGCAAACAGACAGGACTAGGCCAGGTAGAAACACTGGAACTGCCACGCCTGGCCGGAGCAGACACACGGGCTAGACTAATGCTTCGCGAAGACATAGTGATTTTAAATGATGCACCTGCAACCAATTGACAGTCATGTGATACAGGACCCTGGAGTGTGTGTCAGCCATCATGGCTGGGAGTGTACAGGGAAATGTAGTCCATCGTATGAGTTCGCGGCTTAATGCGGAAATGTGTGTTGTGCCATGAATGATGGAGATCATCGAGTTCGTAGCGCGCTGTGTGTGCAGCAAGGGGCAGATCATGACAGAAGGTTCCTGTGTCAGTTCCTGCCCAAGTGCTCAGGATTTACTAATCCATCCCTGATAACGTGACTTGGATCTTGGACGGAGAATAAAACTGGCTTCAAATTTATTTTCACTAAAATATATGATTGCTAAATTATAAACCTAACTTTGAGAAAGTGTGTAAAATGATGGTCACCTTTATAGAGATCGAGCACTGTGATTGTGTGTTTAATTCATTTTCTAACCCTAGGGAAAGTAAAATTGTTTATATTGTGAAAGATAATTCAGATTTAAAACAAGTATTTTATATTAAAATATAAAAAGATAAACATTTAAATTTGTTCTCTGTCATATAACATCTAATTTATGATGTAAAAACAACAATAGACAAAGAACATTGTGATCATATTAGTAGACATTCAGTAAATCGCTATAAAGTATGACAGCATGAAAAAGGAATCGCACATTTCCCTCACCCCCAGCGATTGTCGCCATTTTACTTAGCTTCTCGTTTGACCCTAATAACATAAAGGTTGACCTTTAGTGCCAAGAACATCATTTTATTTATGTGAATATCTCGCATGCTATGTGGCTGGTTTTTAATGCAAATGTTGAATTTTTGTATTCAAGTAAGTCCAGATGTAAATGGTGGGAATTTAAAAAGTTTCTGTAATAAAACCTGGAACAGCTGATGAACTGATATCTGGGAAATTTGCTTGATGAAATTGAGGGACTTCAGCTTCAGCCAAGAGGCGGATACACGGAGACTTGTGAAAACTTCCCACACATCACAATGTACTGTTTTCCTAATAGATTGTTTGGAGTATCTGAAACAATTTTAGCCATTTCTTTATCTCCCTGTAAAATGAACCTGCAGTTAGATGTAGGAACTTCAGATGCGGTGAGATATTTCTCAATCAGGTAATTAATGCATGCGATCAACTCTCTGCAATTTGTTTTCTCTTTCTCCATCCAGCACTTCGTTTCCAGCAACGCCTCAGCCGTAATATAAGGCATATTAAACTGGCATTTAGTTTCGATCATTCTGATCTCGTCAGGCACACCCTTAGTGATGTAGGTGATGGAGAACTTGTTGCATGTGATTTTTAACGCCTTATGATTGGACGTCACTGCAAATTTGGCTGCTTTAAAACAGGATCTGCTCTGGTTCTGGCAGGAATGCACGCTGAAGTGGATGCTCTTAATATCTGCATCCTCGATCACGTCATTATCGGTGTAGATGCAGCAATCGATGCGGGTTTGACCATTCTCAGATGACACGGTGTAAATCACGCTGTAGACTTTGCCAATTCTCAGAACCTTCCATTGACCTTTGACCTGCAGGGTCATGGCGTTGTTCAGAGGGCTGTGTCTAAAGACACACTCGGAAAAATCCAGGTTGGAGAGGAGGACGTCATCCTTGCATGCGTTCTCCTTCAGCCTTTGTTTTGCTGACAGTATGCCTTCTGTGTCAGGATGGACGTCAAACATTCTAGAAAAATTAAAATAAGCATAAACATAAGGCTCTTTATTGCATTTCAGCACTACAATCTGGAGTGCGGTACTTTCCAGTCATGGCCGTTGCTTTACACCAGTTGTTACTGACGTCAACACAAGCTGCCCCTCCCTTGGTCTTATACCGGAGTCAGCTGTTCTGTCAGCTCAGTGGATTTTGCACCCTGCTGGTTCCAGCACGGCATCTGGGATGTAGCTATAAGCTACATCCATGTGCTGTAATCATTAGTCTCATTTCACCAGCCTTGTTTATAAGTGATTGTGAGTTTGTGAACAAAAGACAGGTTATATGGTACAGGGTTAGGGTTAGGGTTAATCAGTGCCGTCTACAGAGAGCCTGTTCACTTCCTAATGATGCCATCATACCTGAACTGGCTGAAATTCACCTAGAGGGCGCTCATGAGACAGTCCTCATTGAATAGGAGTGAATGGAGCTAAATGGCAGAATTATTTCTGCTTCAAGACAAAAAAAGGCCAAATTTTATTTTAGTTCTTAGTTTTTGCAAATATAGAATAATTATATATTAGAATTGAAATGCCCTTTTATTTTTCTTACAGGGAAGGTGATTGTGCCCATAAAACGCTAGCATTCTGCTAAGTGCGTTCTGCATTATGCACACATTAGCAGAATGCTAGTGTTTTTTAGAAAAAATCGCATTCCCTGTAAGAAAAATGAGAGTGAATTATCATTTTTTCATTTCTTAAATACAACTGGACGTTCTGCAGTAATATACGGCTGCAGACTCTCCACTCCACTCTCAAGCCCTGCCACTTTCAGGCCCCAAAGCCTCAATGTCCTGGGAGAGGAGAGAGAGGGGAGAGGAGAGAGACAAGAGGGGAAAGGGTAGAGGGGAGGGGTGAGAGGGAGGGGAGAGAGGGGAGAGGACAGAGAGGGGAGGGGAGAGAGACAAGAGGGGAGAGAGACAAGAGGGGGGAGGGGAGGGAAGGGGTGGGAGGGAGGGGAGAGGTGAGAGACAAGAGGGGAGAGGAGGGGAGGGGTGAGAGGAGAGAGAGGGGAGGGGGGAGAGGAGATTAGAGAGAGGAGTGGGGTGACTTTTGATTATTTTTCATATTTGACTGTATGTCATATTAGTTCCAGGTGAGACATTAAATGAAAAGAACTTTTCTTTAGAGAAGACAGAATAGCAAAAGGCATTACTGTCGTGTTTGAATGAAAACGTTACTGTCACATCTGTAACGTCTCAGAGGTTCGGCCGGGCTGCTGGGTCAGTGACCGCTGTGCAGTGAGTGTGCGACCCTGCGGTGACCGTTCTCTTTAGAGCGCTCTCTCTCTCGTGCCTACTGCCAAACAAGGATTTAATGTCTTTACATTTGAGATTATAATTTCGATTTCAAAATAAAACTCCGTGAACCTTTCCCACGGATGTGAGTAAAAAAACAGGATAAGTGAAATAAATAGGAATCGAAGCAAGAAAATGAAAGAAAAGTCGTGACTGCGCGTGACACCTTCTGTACCCGTTGCATCAAAGTTCGGATTAAAACTTTACAACAATGCGCCATTTCAGCTATAAAAAAACAGACCGTGAGAAAATAAGTCTTACTCTGCTTCTGCAGACATCCTGTAGAGTCAAAACAGATCTCTCAAACAGCTCCTTCAGCCGACACAAAGCTGTACACAATGAACAGAAACATGGATTAGTGCGCACAGACTGTGTAGGTATTAACTCTGTCAATCTGTAAACACTTGCCATGGCTTTTTTAAATCAACACTTACCAGTTTGTAGATCTCGCGCGGGGTAACGGCCCTGATATTCTCTCTTTCCATTTGAAACGTTAGTCTCAGTTTCGTTTCCTGAACACGAGAGAGAGAGAGAGAGAGAGAGAGAGAGAGAGAGAGAGAGAGAGAGAGAGAGAGAGAGATAGTGAGAGAGA
>JAQQZX010000039.1:28698366-28721654 GCA_030068355.1 Notoglanidium maculatum
GAGAGAGAGACAGAGAGAGAGCGTTTGTGTGTGTGTGAGAGAGAGAGAGCGAGAGAGAGAGAGAGAGAGAGAGAGAGTGTGTGTGTGAGAGAGAGAGAGAGAGAGAGAGAGAGAGTGTGTGTGTGTGTGAGAGAGAGAGAGAGTGTGTGTGTGTGTGTGTTGTCCCCTTCACTCCTTACCCCCAATATTCTGGATCAGGATGGTGCACGCCACCAGCACCTTTCACACAGAAACACACAGTAAGACATAAATAAACAGATAAATACAGAGCGTCTCTGTAAAACCTCACGCAGCGCCGAGTCCCAAACCATTCCCCACTAGCTGGATAGTGCACTAGATAGCGTGCAGCAGACTAGCGAGCAGCTGTATGATTACTCTGCTCACCTTTCCGGCTTTATTGAAGGCTCTCTGTCCCAGTCCTTCGTACGAGGTCAAGCCTACACAAACAAACAAACAAACAAACAAACAAACAAATAATTTCAGTTATGACCTCATTACAGCTCATTCTTAAAAAATCTCTCAACATTTTAAAGTGTTTCAATAAACGGAAAAGAAAAAGAAAAATGAGAACACTTATTACAGAAAACACTTATTTCAAAAGGCCAAAACAAACAAACAAACAAACAAACAGTACACCAATCAAAGAAAAACAAACTCATACACTGTTTCAAAATCACACTGATGAGTTTCAAAAGTGTAGCGAGATTAGCTGAGCTGGACTGGGGTGTGTTGTGGGGGGGATCGTCCCTGCCCCGAGGGAGGGAGTGAGAGAGTGAAGGTGTAGGATAGTGGGCTCAGAGGTCAGAGGTTAAACGTCACCTGTCTGGTCACATAGTGTGAGTAGGAGGTGGATGGAGTAGGCGGCCAAACTGGAGACCAGCAGCAACAAAATACTGCACAGAGACACACACAGGCAGTTTAACACAGAGTGTGTGTGTGTGTGTGTGTGCGCGTGTAATACACACATATAGCATGCTCAGGATGAACTTTTGAGACAATATTAACAGCACAACATCTGGATCATTTTTACTGAATTGTGGGTTTTAGTATTCGTTTTGTCTGTCTATATGGTGCTTTATATAAAAAATAAATAAATAAATAAAAAACTAAAAATTATAATAATAAATGTTATTTTTTCGTTTTTTGTCTCTGTATTCTACATGTATATAAATGGAATAAAATATATAAAGTAAAACCTGCTCCTAATACATCAGCTCTTATGCAAATGTACTGATCATTGACTACTGATGCAGAGTAAAGTATTCCACTAGCACTAGCTAGGTACTGAAATTTCCCACTCAGTCTCAGTACAGAGCTCATCTGCAGCTGATCGCATAATAATCAGCAGGTCAGTTTACAGCCGCTGGGAATCTTGTCTCATAAAGTGGTCCGTCTGCCGCGGTGTTTCACGCGGTGAGGCGGGAGGTTTAAAGCGGACCTGAAGCCCAGGACTCCTGTGCAGGCCATGGAGTACGCCAAGCCCAGGATCCCGCTTCCCATGATGGCGTTCATCAGATTAAACACGGAGAAGGTGAAAGAGGAACCCGAGGAACCCGTGGAGACCTGAACATCCTGAAACACAGAGAGAGGAGGGGAGCAGAGAGGTATTATTCATATTATTATTATTATTATTATTAGAGAGGCACGATGCTGCTGTGGCTGATGTGTACGTGTGAGTGCGCCACTTTAGGGGTGTGTGTGTGTGTGTGTGTGTGAGGACGTTTCCCATAAAACCACCACACTCCTCTGACATGTCTGAGCCGAGTGTTAATGAGACGGTGCTGATATAAACGCACGCCGTCTCTCCGAGCCGCTCTCAGCTCTCCACATGTCTCTAACTCTCTGATCTTTCATCAGAGTTCAGGATTTAGGATTTGAACTCAAATCAGGATTTCAGACGGAGTGGGCTTGTGGCACCGCATCCACCTGCCTTTAAGTGCAGCAGTAAAACAGACCTTTACTCTGAGGGACAGTTATGGATTATACGTTCATGTGTAATAAATAACTCTGATTTTTTAACATCGAGCAAAAATAATCATAATAATCATTTTAGCATTTATCGCTCGGCCCTATATTCATTAGTAAACATTTATTCCACCATTTTAGCAGTAAGCCTTGCGCTGGTACCAGCCTGTACATTACACACTTACAGGCCACTGCATCTTCTTTTCTACTTTCTTTTGCTGCTAAATTACACTAAATTCCTTTGACTGTGCAACGACAAAGTCATATCAGATCAGTACGATCTCTAATTGCTACCATTAGTAGTAGTAGTACTAATATTACTGCTGGAAGTATTACAGTAAACAGAATTTGAGCCACTATATTAGACAGACTTTCATCTCGGCCTCCTGCTAAAGAGGAACGCAGCACAGACTTTATTACAAACACACTACAACTAAATGACTATTTGAACGGCTTGTCTTTTAGTGTCTCAGCATTTTTGACCAGTCATCATCACAGCAGACAAAACTAAAAGGTCAGCAGGAACCGCTGCAAAGAACAAAAAAGTGCAAAGTGCACAAGCTTGGCATGTGACTGCCCTGACCACAGAGCGCTGCGTGACGTGTGTAATGACGTGTCGGAGCGCACGTCACCAGAAGACACACATCATGAAGATAAATTATGATTTTATATATGTACAGGGTTTATTGGGAATTATATCAGGACTGCATTGATCTAATCTGTGGCTTGAAAGATCTGATACTTTTTATTCAGATTCAGTTTATGCTCACGGTTCAGCAGAGGATCAGTTCTGCTTATCAGGAGATCCTCAGAGCTCGGATATCAGTAAAGCAGAAACAGATGGGAAAAGTGGAATCAGTGCATTCCTTTGTACATTTTCCCTGTTTGTTTCCACTCACACACGCAGTGTTTGGTGAAAAATTTCCCATATAATCACCCATTCCCAGTGTGTATACACACTTAAACATGTTTAACGTGTGTGTGCGTGTGTGTGTGTGTGTGTGTGTGTGTGTGAGTGTGTGTGAGACCTGTCCCAGCAGTGGTGTTGTCACATCTTCATCACCATCTTCATCTTCATTCTGCACCGTGGTGTTCTCTCTCTCTCTTTTCATTTTCGCTTCTCTTTCTTACTTTCTTTTTGTCTCCTACGTCCTCAGATAACCACTTTCTCAGCGATAGCTAGTTTCTACATCGTTTATAAAACTTCACTTTTTCCTAAAACGCAAGATTTAAAAAAAAGTCTTTAAGTTCAGCTCCACTATATAAACTCACAAGCTGCGAGAATACTTCTGGTCATGTGACCAGACGGACAGTTCACGCGTCGACTATTGATGACGTTTAACCCCCGCTACTTTCGGACCAATCAAAGAAGAGCATTTTTAATGGTAAATATTATATTCACTGTAGTAAGTGGAGAAATAGCAAACGCTCCGTTATTAATGATTTTAAATTATTTTTCACTTAAATACCAAGAAAGATTTGTTGGGATACATTTCGTTTCTTGTTGTTTTGATTTATGCCCTTTTGATTAATTATCTGTTTGTTTTTTTGTTTTTGATCTTAATTATGCCTCGTGATCTCATGATGATGTGGATGATTGCTTTTGTATTTATTTCTACATATTCTTTTTATATAAATCCCACATATTATATTTATTTATTTCTATCTTTTCTTTATTTATGCTAACAACGTTTATACTGTTTTATATATATATATAATTTGTATGTAGCCTCATTTTAAAATAACTTTATTTACACAATAGAGCACATAACAGGTTTTCCAGTCCAACAACGGCAACAGGCCAGTGCATGCTCCAGGTAGCGCACAGATAATAACACAGAAAGGGCGACGCTAAAACACAAAGATATTACATAGACAAAGAGGATAGAAAGTATGATAAAAAAAAATAAAGTATAAATCGAACAATAACATAATTAAAGTATTTGTATGTAGCCTTTACAAGTTCTTGCATGTTCTGTATTGCGTGTGCAATAAAAATAAAGGGGCAGGGCGAGTCGCCTAAAGATGACGTAGAAGACCCGTCGCGTGTGTACTGCAGCCGGGGGCATGTTAAGGTAAGAAACGGGGTTATTTATTGACTGTAAGATGTTGGGTGTTTTAGATGTTTAGGATATACTTTATATCAGGGAAGATCACGTGCATGAGGTATAAATAACGGAATTAACCCGAAGCGTGCATCACTCTTGTGTTTGTACTGAAGAGGAAAAGTGGGTGAAATAAAAGGCGTTAATTTAACGCCTCGGTGTTGATCTACAGTTACAGGTTAATAAACCGTTTTATGTACAAATATAAGCGGAAATGTAGCTGATCTTGGAGCTTTCATATTCAGCACAACTGGATTGGTGTTAGTTTTGTGTCTGAACTCAAACACACCGCATCTGAAAGGAGACCCTGAGCTCAAGGTGAAGGGTGTGGGATTTAAGCTCTTTGCCACCTCGATCATTGTATTTATTGTTACTGAGTGAAGCCAGACTGAGACTGGTGTCCTGTCCTCTGCTCTCCTCCCGTTCCGTTCCACAGAGAAGTGATGATCCACAGCGCAATCTAATCAGATCTAATAAAGCGGACGTCGCAGAAAATTAGAACATCTCAAATAACACGCAATAAAACCTACAACTTCAAGTAGTTTGTATATCCATGCCACACTGATCATAGCATTTATATTTATTTTTACTTACCCCACAAATATGTATCAAATGTAAAATATTATTCAAGTTCTCACATGTGATAAAGGAGCGAGAGCCTACGGTCACGTGTGTGTGTGTGTGTGTGTGTGTGTGTGTGAGACTACAGGAGCATTCCCAGGCTGGTCGCTCTCATTGATGTTCCTCAGCGTGTTGGAGTTCATCGCCTCTTCTCCCGCCCCAACACAGGATCTGAGAAACATTTCTCGGTGTTGACTGTGCAGTCGGTCATGACGGACCCGGACCTCGGCCTGTACCGGCCCCCCGATGCTGTGCGAGGGATGACCGTCCTGCAGCGCGACGCTTTCACGCAGACGGTCGTGGTTCCTGCGATACGGATCCCCACCCGCGTCCTCAACCGACTCGTCAAGAGCCTGAAGAAGGTGGCGCTGCAGAGGCCGGGGCTCAAACGGGTCGTAGATGATGACGAGGGGAACGAGGTGGACAGAGAGCACCGGCTGCTCCTGCTGGACCCTCAGAGCATTGAGTCGGCCGAGTCGTTCGGTCCGGAGGAGGTGGTGGCGCTGAAGGCGTTGGGGGTGGAGCCTGAGATCCGACGCTACCAACTCAAACTGACGTACGAGAACCTGAAGAGTGAAGAGGTGCTGCGTGCTGTGCTTCCTGAAGGACAGGACGTGACGTCAGGGTTCAGCCGAGTGGGACACATCGCTCACATGAACCTCAGGGACCACCAGCTGCCCTATAAAAACCTGATAGGTGAGAAAGGGGCGGGACAATACATCAGCGTCATGCTATAGGGTTAACTTCTATTAATAGAACACATGCTGTCGTAATTATATTTTCACACGATGTACAGTTACAGAACTAAACCAGTTTGCACACCCAGTTTATCAAAATAAGTATATGAGTGAATTTTTCTTTCACACAAAAATGGCCCAGTAGTGTGAGGCAAGATATTAATGAGATTACACATCATACACATGGAGGGGTTACAAACTTTTGCACTCAGCTGAAGCTAACATTAATACTAGGTGAAAGTTTGTTAGGGGAAAATTAATTGCCGTTACATAACTCCGCCCACATTTTCTAACCTTACTGTGATTGGCCGTGATCTAACGCTGACGTGTGTTTGTTTAACCCTGCAGGTCAGGTGATCATGGATAAGAACCCTGGCGTTACCTGTGTGGTGAACAAAACCAACACCATCGACTCGGCTTACAGAAACTTCCAGATGGAGGTGTTAGCCGGAGAAAACAACATGGTGGCAAAGGTGAGGTGGAGAGGAAGCGTTCAGACGGCTGTGCCTCAATACTGTGACATATGTCTATATGATATTTCTGTAATGCTCTTGATATTTGCTGGCACTGCAGCGTTGGTTAAATGAGAACAGGTAGAAGGGGAACATGAGGAGGGGCAGGAGGGCATTCGTTTTGCAATATACATTGGGGCAAAAAAGTAATAATAACCTGGTAATAATACTGTATGATTATTTTAATTAAGCCTAAAGTCTTCTTGTTAGCCTCGCTATCATTAGCCTTCTGTTGTCTCTTGCGCTTCAGGTGAAGGAGAACGGCGTGTTGTACGAGTTCGATTTCTCACGTGTGTACTGGAACCCTCGTCTCAGCACGGAGCACGAGCGTGTCGTTTCTCTGCTGTGCCGCGGCGACGTGGTGTTTGACGTCTTCGCCGGAGTCGGGCCGTTCTCAGTGTTGGCGGCACGCCGTGGCTGCTCGGTCTTCGCCAACGACCTCAACCCCGAGTCCTACAAATGGCTTCAGCACAACACCAAGCTCAACAAGGTCGAGTCCAAGGTCACGACCTTCAACCTCGATGGCCAGGAGTTCATCCAAGGCCCGTTGCGAGAGCGTCTTCCCGATCTGATGAAGAGCTCAGGTTCTTCATCTGCGATCCACGTGATCATGAACCTGCCGGCGTTAGCGCTCGACTTCCTGGATGGGTTCAGAGGCTTGCTGAAGGGCGAGAAGGAGCAGGGCCCTGAGGGAGGCGTGCTGCCGAGGCTCCACGTCTACGGCTTCTCCAAAGAGGACGAGCCCGAGAGGGACATGCTGGAGCGAGCCGAGCTCAGGTTAGGGACGTCGCTGAAGGGACGGTGTGAAGTGCACATGGTGAGAAACGTGGCACCCAACAAGGAGATGATGTGCCTGAGCTTCAGCATGCCAAGAGACGTGTTGTACGGAGAGGATGTGGTGGAGGACGGTGGGTCTCTCTCTCTCTCTCTCTCTCACACACACACACACACACGTATATGTATACACTAACCCTTTTCTCTCTGTTGTTGCTCAAGGTTGCTCTGAACCGTCTCCAAAGAGGCCGAAACACGAGGAGGCGCAATAATAAACTCATCTGTATGGACAATCAGAATGTTTGTTTTACAATTTTTTTTTTTTTTTTTTATAAAACAAGAGTATGATTCACAAAGATTTGAATGATAATGTTTGAGCTTTCTGTTTAAATCTGTAAATAAAAGGTTTACCTGCCATGCTCACACTGGAGGTTAAGACTACTCACTCACTGTGTAAGCAGAATAATTACTTAATCAGTATTTTACCAAGAACTATATTTTCACTTAATTTTATTAGACCATTTTTAATAATGCACTGGCTTATTAAAAATGAGCGGTTGTAATGTCACACAATTTCATAAAAATTTAGCCTTGTGAATTATTAAAAGAAAATATATACAATTTATAAATAAATCTCATACATACAAGTATCTACATATTTAAAAAAAAACACAACCTTAAGCCGTAAATGGGCGGAGCCACTGTCGATCATTTGTTTGATTGACAGTTCCCTCCGCTGCAAGCTCCGCCCACAACAGTCTCTTAGCTGCAGCAGCGGAAGGAAACAATGGATGCTTTAGCAAAGGTAACGGACAGAAATCTTACGCTAACGTCTTATCTTTTGATCTTTATATGATTTTGAGAGCCGTGTTTTATTAATGGTTAAATTTTTAAATACACCAAATCAGCACCTATGCGGTTAATTAGCTAATCTAAGTAACTAGGTTGTTTTGGACAGTACCGTTCGACTGCCGTTATTTTGCTCCTACCTGTTTTCGGGCGAACAGCGCTTCCGGCTCCAGGATTGGTAGTCGCAAAGCAGCCACGCCTAAGCGTAACGTTGTAACCAATCGATATCAGAAGGTGGGACAGAAGGACCCAATCCCAGCGCAGGAGGCGGGACTTTTAGAATACGGATGGGGGAAAAACTAATCGTACGCTTGTACCTAACTGGTTAGCGTCACTGATTTAAGGTTAAATATCTTTTTTTTTTAATAATGTATAAATATTCTAAATGTACTAAATGCTGCTCGGTGTAAGACTATTGATAGGTTATAAGAAATAATTGTACTTTCTGTGCACCCTCTCTTCAGGCTTAGGTTAAACGAACCGTTTTGTTGCCATAGATACGGTGTTAGCGTTAGCCTTACATTAGCATATGATAATAAACTGTTCTGCTTTTTGATTTATATGTGTTTAGTTTTTCTTTCATTTAATATATTCAGAAAACATAAACATGACTTCTGACCCACTGTGGTAATAGTCGCATAATTCTTTAATGTTATGCGTGTTATAATTACAGCCATTAAATGCACAGGGCATGAACAGAGCTTGTTTGTGCCAGCTGCTGGTTTGGGGACTTTCCCACTTCCGGATGTCCTGCATGTGCATCATCCTGCTGAAGATGGTTCGCCCGAGCTTAAAGTGTTTTGAAATTATTTGGAATGTTATCACTTTAAGCTCTTAAGATTTAAATTGTTTAAATACACTTAAATTTTAGGGCTCTTAGGCGATCAGATGCTTGGAGATGAAGAGCGGTTTCAGCTCCATGATCTCCTACGTGTGTGTTTGTGTGTCCCTCAGTGAGCGGCGCTCGGTGATCGTGGTTCAAGAAGATGCCGGTGGGAATCTCAGCACTCTGGCGTTCATCATGGGCCCCGATGTGCCGCTGCTCAACGACTACAAGCAGGAGTTTTTCTGGAAGCGGTTCCCTCAGACGGTGCTGGGGGGCCCGAGAATCAAACTGGGCTACTGCGCCCCGCCGTATGTGTATGTGCACCAGGTGGCGCTGTTCTTTATGCCGTGGCTCCTTGGCGGCGTGGGCACTCTGTTCTTCCAGCTCAGGGTGATGGATGACTCCAGCGCCGGGATCTTATCCGGGGCGCTCATGCTGGCGTTTGGCGCTGCGCTGCAGACCCTGTCCCAGTGGGTGGCACGGAGAACCGGCGCCGTCCAGAGGCTGGCAGTGGGACGCAACATCATGGCCGACGAGGAGGAAGTGGAGTTCACGCAGTGTGCAGGACCAGAGACAGTGCGTTTCCTGGCCCCGGGCAAACGCTTCATGGCTAACGTGGTTCTCCACACGGCGCTGGCCGGGGCGATGTGCGGATTCGGGACGTGGTACCTCCTGCCCGATCGTCTGAGCATCATGTTTGGGAACGTCGGCGCCGTGGTCCCGGTGTTCGCACTCAGCTGGGTCACACTGTGCATCGCAGAATACTCGCTGATCGTCAACACGGCGGTGGAAACGGCCACTTTTCAGCCGCAGGACACGTACGAGATCACGGCGCTCACCAGGCCGCTGTACATCTTTGGCTTTGTCGCCGTGGATCTGGCGCTCAGGTACCCGAACTCCCACAATCCTCCCCTACACCTTAAAACTACTGATGCACAAATTGCAATCATCTTCAGAAAAAAGCTGAGCGTTTACATACTGCCCCTTTAATTTCATGTTAAACATTATTTAGGTAGAATTTGGGCTTTGGGGTTTATATGGTGAATTACCTAAAAAAATGGTATGATTTGTTTACTCTTTGACCCCGCCTCCTATCTATGCCCACGTGCATGAAGTCTCACCCAGCCACACTTACACAGCCCCGCCTCCTAACATTCACAGAGCTGCTGGAACGTGTGCATTTCCAGCTGTAAAGACTGTTGATGTACCTGTGCTCAGGTGTGTAGGAGGGGGCGTGGCCGAGCTGCAGGTGGCCAGTCAGGTGATGCACGTGCTGTTCTTGGTGCTGCCTGTGCTGTGGGCGCTTGGAATGCTGCCTCCTCTCGACGCTCTCGTCTTATGGCTCATGGAGCAGAGCCTCATACACACACTGGGAGGATCAGCTATGGCCACCAACCGCAGGTACACACACACACACAAACACACACACACACACACACACACACACACACACACACACACACACACACAGAGACACAGACACACACACACAGTACTTTAACACGCCTTCATCTTAGAGCCTTTTGGTTCTCCACCAGGTTGGTGTTGATGTTCCTGTCCTCCGTGTGTGTCTCCATCTCCACATTCTTCATCCCCTCGTCTCTGGGCGTGGTCCTCTTCACCGTGGCGACAGGCTTCATCCTCAGTCAGGACCTGACGCAGATCGCCGTGCTGTTACGGTGCAGGAAAAGCGACACACGCACACGCTCACACTCTCGCCCGCTCAGCCTGGGCTGGTGGAGTCTCCCGCTCTCCGCCCTCGTCCTCACGGCAGCCATGACAGAAGCGGCCCTGCTGCACCGTCTCTGTCCTGCCAGCGGGCGGAACGTGACGGGGGGAGACGTCCGGGGGTCATGTGACACTGCTCCGGACCCTCAGGCGCTGATCGGCTGGATCCTCATCGCGCTCTGTGTTATTACACGTGTGTTAAGTGGAATTCAGGGTGCATGTGTGTTGGGGGGACTCGTCCTCAATCCCCTCTACCCCAAACGCCTCAGCAGCGTCCAGGCCTTCATGAGCAGCAGCAAAGGACTGTGGGTCGCCGCACTAATCCGCAGAGTGCTCATTAACCTGGGTGAGGAGACTCGCGTCTCACAGCGTAATAATAATCATAACACAGACAAATATTCCTAAATGCACATCCCCAAGGAGTGTAGCAGCTCCGCATTATCTAGAGTGATACATTTTAGTGCCATTCACTTTTTTAACGCAGTTCACGTTCATCGATGTTCAATTGGAATTTGTCATATTTTTTATCAAATATCTTCAGACAGCTGTATATAAAATGTATTATTATTATTATTATTATTATTATTTCAGTACACGCTTTCAGTCCATATCTCTTGCTTATACTCCTAGTGGAATGTGTGTGTGTGTGTGTGTGTGTGTGTGTGTTCCTCTCTCTTTCAGTCTGTCCGTTAGCCATGGTGGGGTTTTTAGCCGTGGATGCTTCCCTGTACAAGTTGCACACCGTGGCGTCGGCTGTCGGCTTCACTCGGGCCTTCAGAGTGGTACGTCCTCGCGTCAATTAAAACAGCATGAATAGATGTTTTTGCACAACAGTAATCTCCAGTGTCAGCGCTTTGTCACAGTCAGAGGTAAAGTTGGAAGTTCAGGCCAGAGGAGTTTGTGATGTGTGTGTGATTTCTGAATAGGGAGAGGCTGGTGAGGGAATGAGCGTTTACAGCTGCTATAATGTCAGTGACAACAGAAACTTGTTTAAATGGAACTATAAAAAGTAGGACATCCTTTAATAAATAAAAATGTCTCTGAGCCCTGCGCTCTGACCCTGTATTAGGTGTGGCAGTGCAGTGAGGAGGCTCTCCTGCACATGGTGGTGGTGGTGGTGGTGAGACTGGCTGATGGAGGCAGAGTCGCGCAGCAGTGGCACGATCTGGGCATCGGTGTGCAGCTCATACTGGTGCGTGTGTCAGTGTGTATCAGAGTGTGTATCAATGTGTGTCTCCTCTCCTTCATTACAAACCTCCGACTCTCTCTCTCCCTCTCGCTCGCTCGCTCGCTCAGGTGTCTCTAGTCTCTGATCGTCTCTCTCAGTTCCTGTTGAAGCTGAAGTTTGCTCTCACCGTGTTAATCACGTCATGGACGGAGACGAAGCAGCGGCGTCAGTCGGCCGGCGTTCTCTTGGCGCTGAACGTGGTGCTGTGCCCGCTGTCGGTTGCCGTGGTAATGCTGTCGGCGCTACTCTCCGCTCCTCTCCTGCCGCTCTTCACGCTGCCTGTGTTCCTGGTGGGTTTCCCCAGGCCCCTTCGCTCGTGGCCAGGAACCCCGGGCACGGCCTGCCCCTGCCCCGACTCCATCTACTACCAGCAGCTCAGCACCAGCCTAGCCTCAGCGCTAACTCAGGCATTCGCTAACGGAGTGCTGGGTGAGGAACACGTTCATGTTTGTTTACAAAGCTGATCAGATTTTACTTTGTCTTTTATGTCACATTTATCTGATTTCAGTCATTTTCTTCCTTGACATTTCCCAGTTGTTCTTTTTAGCTTGCAACAACACAATAATATTAAGTGATCCATAATATCTTCTGTACGTGTGTGTTTCTCTGACCTCAGGTGCTTATTCTCCCGGTTCTCATTTCCTGGGCCGGTTCCAGGACCGAGTGGTGTGGATCAGCGTTCTGGAGAAAGGCTACGGTTACTGTACAGTCAACATCAAGGTAGGAGTAGCATAGCTTCCTGACTACGGCTCCGGAGTGTAAGATAAACCCTGAGAGCAGATTCACTCAGACGGTTCGGATGTGCTGCGTTTCATCTGAAACGACTTGATGTTGTGGTGATGTAATAAGACGTGCTGAAGTTTCTTCTCGGTGCTCAGGGTTTGGAGCTGCAGGAGACGTCGTGCCACACGGTGGAGGCCCGGCGAGTCGATGAGGTTTTCGAGGCAGCGTTTGATCGTCTGGAGCGTCCCGGTCGTTTCCTGCGCTTCCTGAACCCTCACTGGGTGAACACGCTCACGCCCTGCGCCCTCCTGCCTGTCACCGTCTACTCCGACGCCCGCAACGTCCTGACCGGCATCATCGACTCGCCCGATCACCTCTGCCAGCTCCGCTCCGACTTCCTGAAGACGCTGGTGTGGCTCCTGCTCCATCACACCGTCCAGAACAGGACCTACAGAGTCAAATCACACTCGCTGCGGAGCTCCCAGCATGCCGTGCAGCCCGAGCCCGCCTCACATGACCCAAAACTGGGCGTGGTCTCGCAGAGTCACTTCGATTCCTCCTCTTCCCCTCAGCTGAGGGGGCGGAGCAGCTTGTCCTCTTTGTCAGATTGGTCTGACGAGGACGATCTGTTCGGGCCGGTCCCGGTCCGGAAGCCGGTGAGGAGGAGGATGATGCGGGCGGAGGAAGAACACGTCTCTCTCCCGGGTTCTGTAGAAATTCACAGCCTGTATGAAAACATGGCGCTGGCATCTTTACCGACGCTGCGGCCTCTCGGACTCGGAGTCAGCCTCGATAAGGAAAAAGACGACGTCTTGGCCGTTAGCTCCGCCCCCTTTGCAACCTTCAACCATACCAACCCACCAAATTTCTCCTCACAATATTCTGAAACCCTCTCACTTCCTACATCCTGGTTCTCCACCCCTTTTACAGCCTCCAAGCTCCACCCACTCAGGCCCTCCTTCCCAGACGAATGGTTTCGTTTTTGTCTGGCGCAGCTGGTGATGGAGGGATTGTGGGAAGGGGAGGATGAGCAGAGTGTGTGTCGGGCGTTACAAGAGGACCATGCACTGATGGAGATGTACAGCCAGGTGGCGCTGTCCTGCGTGCTGGCATTAGGCATGGACCTTTCAATGCCGAGCGCCAGTTTGGTGTTTAGGGTTTACTGTGGAGACGCAGCATGGCACGAAGGACTTGACTGGCTCCGGGAAAATACCGAGCTGCATCAGCTCACCCTGAGGGCTTTTAGGTAACACCATCCCACTGATCACATCCATCTGTGCGTGTGTGTGTGCGTGCGTGCGCATGTGTGTGGATCCATAGCATGCAAAACGCACACATCACCTAAAACCAGCAAACAATCAGCACAAAATAAACATTTTGTGAATTTCTGTAGTCATGAAAAGATCGGACTGTAACATGTGTGTGTGTGTGTGTGTGTGTGTGTGTGTGTGTGTGCGCGTGTGTAGGTACAGTGTGAAGCTGCTGATAGACCAGGCGTCTCTGGGGCCGGTGGAGAGTGAGGAGGAGCTTCACTCCACGCTGCACCATTACCATCATCACTGGTTCATCGGCATGGCAACAGAGCGAGGCTGGCATGATGGAGTTCTGCAGGAGAAACCCTTCCTGTTCTCACTCGGCCATGATATCACCATGGTGATCGCTCGCTCTCACACACACCATCCCTCATTATACCTTCTCTTTTATGTTCTTTTCCCTGTAGTTTTTAAAAAATTTTTTTTTTACAGATTTGTTCGTCCTCTCACTGTACAGGGTTCGTATACGGGCCGTGTGCTGTCGCTGCAGGACTGCGTGTTCCAGCTGGGGGTGCTGTGTGAGGAGTGTGTGCGCGGTCAGTGGGCCAACCTGTCCTGGGAGCTGCTCTACGCCACTAACGACGATGAGGAGCGCTACAGCATTCAGGCTCACACACTCCTGCTGAGGAACCTGACGGTGCAGGCCGCCGAGCCGCCGCTGGGTTACCCCATCTACTCCTGCAGCCCCACACACCTCACCTGCTTCTGATACACACACACTAAACACACACACGCAGCGGAGTGTGGGAAGATAACAGAAATCAGTGTGGAACAATCATGATGTGATGCACAAAGACTTCAGTACTCAACTGTAACTGATTAAATGCACGTTTCAACACACACACACACACACACACACACACACACACACACACGGGTATAAAGCTAAAGGACTGAACTGAGATCTTCAGAAGTGTTCTTCTGCTGCTTGACATCAACACACTCTTACTAATTCACATCTCAGAACACACACACACACACCGTTATTATTGTGGTTATGACAATGCTGAAGGAGTGTTAAAGCTGTTTTAATGCTAATCTGTCTGTTTTACACCCTTTCAGCAGGTCTTTTCTACTGAAGCTACAAAATAAACTGACCTGATGAGCTAGTGCACTTCTCTGAAGTCCCCTTGAAAAAGCGCTAAACATAAAAGCAGTAATCAGAACTGGAACAGACACCAGTATGGACAGCGAACCCTGGCCTCACTGATATCTTCTAATCAAAATCCTTAAAGAAAGAGCTTTCGGTGCCCTCTAGTCACCCACAGTGCATTTATTTATTTAATTAATTATTCATTTATTTACTCATTACAGCATCATATAGTAGTGCAGTGATAATTACAAGTAAAAATGTAATTAAAATGTAAATAATATCAATCAGTGTTCTAAATATATCAATCATAAGCATAGTATATGAAATACTAAAGTTAATACTTAAAGGTTCATTATTCACATTATTCCTAGAATCATATGTTTGCGCTGCATTCAGTACTGTATCCCACACACAGTGCTATACGTTATGTATAATACTACATGTACCACACAGTACAGTACCATATTTAGTGTGCTATAGCGGTTAAGCAGTGCAGGGTTTCAGCTCATCTTGGCCTTTGGCTTGGTAAAATACGCCGAATCTGCGTCCTACAAAAAACAAACAAAAAAACCTGCATTTACACTTCTCTTAAATAATCGGGAATATTCACTTACGTTTTCTCACAGCATGCAGTCCGTGTGTGTGGAGTGTGTGTTTTCTCACCAGTCCAGCTTTGAAGTTCTGCACTCGTTTCCTGCCGAGCAGGTTGGATATGTACCAGGCGAGAGTGGGCGTGTACTGCCACAGGTAGAAGAAGAGAAGAAACGGCTGCCGAGCGATCCACATCTCCTTCACACGGTTAGACAGGCCGGCCAGGATCAGACGCGCACAACGCTCAGCTGACATCTTATGGGACTGATCTCCTGCGTCAGACAGCGGCTTCACCACGGAGAGAGAGAGAGAGAGAGAGAGAGAGAGAGAGAGAGAGAGACAGTGAGAGTGAGAGAGTCAGAGAGACAGAGTGAGAGAGAGAGAGAGAGACACAGAGTGAGAGAGAGAGTGACAGTGAGAGAGAGTGTAAGGGAAACTGAAAGCGAGGGTCTGCAATGTGTGCATATAACAGGCCGTTTCATGTACATTAAATGTTTATGAGGGAAAAAGTCAGAAATATGTGCTTCCATCATGTAGTACTGAGCACATGATCACCATCAGACAGCGCCCTGTTATTTTACAGTGTGTGTGTGTGTGTGTGTGTTGGTGAACTACCTTGTCAACTTGCTCTGTGAAGGCGTTGTGGACGATTTGGGACACGACCGGCCCAGGGCAGATGGTACTGACGGTGATGTTTGGATAATCCGTCAGCTCCGTCCTCAGGGAGTTAAAGAACCCCTTCAGAGAAGGCGGAACCGGGAACATTAAAACCAAAAACGGCTTCTTGGTATTTCTCTGCCTGTCTGTGTCTCTCCCTCTCTCACCTGCAGTGCGTGTTTGCTGGCTGAGTATCCGGTGGACAGCGGCGCCCCCGCCAGGCCCACGATGCTGCTGACGGTTGCTATGGTACCGTCGCCGCGCTGCATCATGTGTCGCAGGACATGCTGCGTGACGGAGATGGTTCCCAGGTAGTTGAGCTCCATCAGACTGTCGAAAACATCAATGTCAGTGTCGACGAAGAGAGAGCGCTGACTCCGCCCACCGTTATTCACCAGCACGTCTATCTGCAACGTTAATGGTAACGTTTACAGCACAGCTTCAACAAAACCACACGACAGATAACAACAAATTACTCCTGTATCTGTGGACGAGCGTGCACACGGAGAAAACCTCCACAAAGAAGAACGCTACGACTTCAATACATTATTAACGATGGTGATTTCAGCAGAAAGAGCGCCACCTTGCCGAAATGCTGCAGAACAGCATCAGGTTTCTCTCTGTGAGTCGATCGGTCCAGTAAATCAAGTGGAAGAACGAGAATGTCCTTCTCTTCTAAAGCGGAGAGCTCTGATGATAAAAAAAAACAATCATGAATTTAACCAGGTGGGAATAAAATAATGATACATTCAAAACTTTATGACTTTAAGCCTTCCACAAAAATAGCCTGTTCTTAAGCTGACTGGGCACAGGATGGCACAATAAACACGGCGTCAGTGTGTATTTACCCAAACACCTCCTCCTGACTCTGTGCAGCTCGTTCTCTCGGCGTGCAGACAGCACGAGACGAGCTCCGACGGCAGCCAGCTGACACGCCAGTTCCTCCCCAATCCCACTGGACGCGCCGGTGATCCACACCACCTTCTGCCTCAGAGCTACACCTACACACGCGTGCGCACAGTGAGGGACACAGAGGGATGTACAGATCAGTACACAGAGGTAGAGGATGACCAGTCAGATGTAGATTAAATCTAGAACCATTAAGTGTTCTTCAGTTGTCCCTGTGGGAGAACCCTTAAAGGTTCTACGTAGAACCTCACAACAGTGCGTAGGCTATCCCACAAACCCTTAGGTATCTGCTGTTCATTCTAAGGGTGCTGAAACTAACAGACAGACGGATTGTTAGACGGTCAGATGGACATACAGACAAGGAGACAGACAAACGGAGTTAGAGACAGACAGCTAAACAGTAACGCTCCTGAAAACACAGGTGTGTCCGTACGTGCAGTGTATATACACGCGCACGTCAGTAATGAATGAAGTGCTTATTATAGAAATGTAGCTTGGGTTGTTCCTTCATCCTCTGTAGCTTTAGTGGTATTAGAAGTGTGCACGTGTTTGCAAAGTGCCCCCTCTTTCACCCATTCACCCCGAAGTGAGCGGCCAGGGCAGAACTTCACACACTGCCATGTGACTCACGGCTCAACAGGAAACGTGTAGACAAGTGTTTTGCAATGCACAGGAACAGGCAGTGAGAAAAGACACTAACCTTGATAATACAATTAACACAGAATTAATTGTTAATCCAAACAAAAACACGTGACCTCTCAGCTTTAATGAAGTTGTAAGGACACAGATTCAAAAGCATGTTTATGACAGAATGCAGAATTCATTTGGAAATGTTTTCTATAAACTTTCAGCCCTGGGCTCTTTTGCTACCTGAGAGTGAAGAGGTTAGATTGAGATGAAGCAGGTAGTAGTGTGATGGTTACCTGGCTGTTTCCCCACAGCAGCCGCCCACAGCAGCGTGAAATCAGCATCAGCGCTGAGGAAGCGGAGCAGCTGCACGGTCACATAAACACACACACACAGCAGGAAGACGGAGCACACACACACCTCCACCTCCATCTCCACCTCCACTCACACACCACGACCCGCCGCCGCTCACAACACGCCAACCAACAACTGTCTAAGGTCAAAACCAACCGCTGCCCTCGAGCAGCGCGTTCAAAGTTTACAGCAGGACCCGGAAGTACACAAAAGTCAAAACTCAGACTTCCGGTATCAAATCTGGCGTTGTGGGTTTTTTCTAATGTTCAAAAGATTATATTATATTATTATTAATCATACTCTCAGATAATTATAATAAGCACATCTCTATTGCAGTTTAAAAAATAAATAAATTGACGCTGAGGACATTACGTCATCACAGTTGCCGGAAGTACACTTATTACACTTATTCTTTAAGAGGGTAACGTCTATAGTAACACTTTTAGACTGCCACTATAATAATAATAATAATAATAATAATAATAATAATAATAATAATAATAAGTATTTAATTTATATTTCATGAAATGGACTAGGTCAAAATTTTCAGACTTTCTTCAAAGAATACATTATGTATGTGGCACCACTACAGAAATTTAAAACATAATTAAGCAAAACATTCATTTGTGATAGTACATTAAACAGTAAGAAAGAAAGAAAAGTATGTGCACCCCGACCATCACACCCTTATGTGCTCGTTGAGCATCCCAGTCCAGGTTTATTCAACTTCGCTGTTATAACGCGCTCCACTCTTCTGTTTGGCTTCCCACTAGGTTTTGGAGCGTGGCTGTGGGGATTTGTGTTCATTCATATGTGTTCATATATTTTGGTTAACATTGCAGACTTTAGTTTTAGCAAAACTGCCTTTCTAAAATAATATGCTTGTGTCGTTCACGAACAGGCTCCTGATTGACATTGGGTGTGAAGTTTGTACCGGGTGCACACGGTCACGGGCGCATATACTTTTGTCCGTATAATGTATCGTGTTGGCTAAATGATTTTATCATCTGGAAGGCGAATATAATATGTGTAAGATTAAAAATGTAAGAAACATCATTTTTAATAAATGTGAACTGACTGGCTCAAGACTGGATTGTAAACATTTTCTGAAGAAATTAAACAAAAGATCAGAAAAAATCGTCTATTAATAAATATAATTATTTATCGTTTTAAATGATATGTATTTAAAGAACACAGATTTGAGCGCAGTGGGTCACATCCGGGTCCTTAGCGTGATGACGTCATTACTCGACGCTGGCAGCTCGAATGGTTGTACATCCGGGTCCTGGCGCTAGCCGTTGTTGGGGTTGTTTACGCGCTGGAGGCCGGGGGCAGCGCAGCACCATATTTTAGTCAAAAATAACCTTTAACGGCAGTTTAGGTTTCCATTCCGGTGCGTGAATAAAGGTAAACGATGCATAACTGGTTGATAAGCGGCGGGGAGGTCCGCTTTGTCACTGACTGAACACTTTAACTCAACACTTTTCTTCTGTCCGACACCGAGCCTGAGCTCAGCTCTTCACTCTGCTGTTTCTCCACATTCCCTTCATTTGTCAACGATTTTCACCCGCTTTGGATTTTTGGTGAGTTTAATATTTTTTGAGGTTTTTGTTCGAGCTGTGTGAAGTTTTAACCATCAGTTAGCTAGCATAAGCTAACGACTAATCTCGTTAGGATGCTGTTTTGTTGTTGTTGTGTTTGTTTTTACCGGTGTACTTTCAGGTTGTCGTAACTTCTCAGCAGACGCCTCGCAATTTCTGACGCACCGTCCGATTTTGACACTTTAAAACCGTCACATAATCCCGTTTCCCACCCGTATTCCTAAACACCCCGCCCTCTCCGCTAGGATTGGCTAGGAAAATCTCACATAACGCACGAACGGCGACTAGCCAATCCTGCCCAGGAGGCGGGGCCCTATTGACCAATCCCAGCTGTGGAGGTGGGACTCGTCGGAATGCGGACGGGAGAAAAAAAACACACACCATTACGTAATGCGTTCGTTTCAATCAAATAGGAATTTAAAAATACAAGTTAAAAGAATAAATCTTAATCACGTGATTGGATTTTAGGCCATTTTTCGTCAGCATTTTAAACACTTGTAGTTTTAAAAATCATACATGCACAGTCAACAACAACAACAAAGACACAGTTTCCATATTGTTTACAGTAAACTGCACACTGTAGGGGTGTGTGTGTGTGTGTGTGTGTGTGTGTGTGTGTGTGTGAGTGTGAGAGAGAGAGAGAGAGAGAGAGAGAGAGGCAGAAACTGTGGCTAAAGCTTGCTATTTTTAGTGCAGTAAAATGTGTGTACCAGAGATAATCTCATTGCCATACAAGGAGGACCAGCTGTGTGTGTGTGTGTGTGTGTGTGTGTGAGAGATGATGGACGTGTGTGCACTATAGACAGACAGGCGGAGAGATGGTAGGATGGATGGAGAGAAAATGTAAGTGATTAGGTAGAGAGTCTGCTAGATAAGTGAATGATAGATAAAGAAAGATGTAGATGGACTGATGGATGAATAAAGGGATGGATGGATATTTTGGT
This sequence comes from Notoglanidium maculatum, assembly GCA_030068355.1. Lineage (NCBI taxonomy): Eukaryota > Metazoa > Chordata > Actinopteri > Siluriformes > Auchenoglanididae > Notoglanidium > Notoglanidium maculatum. The sequence continues at coordinate 28,718,524 of JAQQZX010000039.1, forward strand.
AGATTAAAATACTACCAAGGGGATAAACAGGTCTGTAAACAGATGGATTGTCAGATATTTGAACAGATAGGTGGAGTGATGGATAAATACAGACATGCAGGTAGACAGATGAGTAGCATGAGCATGGACTGATAGATAGGCTGATATGATCCGCGCATAAATCCTTTGTAGATGGCGATGTCACTCCTCACCTTGCTCTCTCTGTTACTGCAGGTCTGTGAGGCGTGAGAGATGGGTGCGTTCCTGGACAAGCCGAAGATGGAGAAGCAGAACGTTCACGGCGAGGGCAACGGGCTGCGCTACGGCGTGAGCAGTATGCAGGGCTGGCGTGTGGAGATGGAGGACGCTCACACGGCCGTCATCGGCCTCCCGCACGGCCTCGAGCCCTGGTCCTTCTTCGCCGTGTACGACGGCCACGCCGGCTCTCAGGTCGCCCGTTACTGCTGCGAACACCTGCTCGAGCACATCACCAGCAACCCCGACTTCCAGGTGAGCTTCTCACTCTCGCTCGCTCGCTCACTCACACACGCACACGCACAAGCACGCACAAAACTAGATGCTCAGTGTGCAATGAAACAAGCGTATGATGTAACGGCGTTCAGGGTGGCAGCGGAGGGGAGGAGGAGCCGAGTGTGGAGCGTGTCACGTCAGGGATCAGAACCGGCTTCCTGCAGATCGACGAGCACATGCGGGAGATGTCGGAGCGGAACCGGAGCGGCTCGACGGCGGTGGGCGCCATGATCTCGCCACGTCGCATCTTCTTAATCAACTGCGGTGACTCTCGGGGGCTGCTGAGCCGCGCCGGCGCCGTGCACTTCTCCACACAGGACCACAAACCCAGCAACCCGCTGGAGAAACAGCGCATCCAGAACGCAGGCGGATCCGTGATGATCCAGGTGAGCGCACACCGATTTACATGTGTGTGTGTGTGTTTGTTTATTTGGTGTAAAAAAAAGTCTTAATGTTGTGAATAAATATATTTGTTTCGACTTCAGGATGCCGTTTCTCCAAATCAGAGTGACGATATTTAAACGAGTGTGAAGTTCAGCATTTTAATGGACTTCTGGGCCGGAAGTGACGAATTTATATATTTTCTGCTAAATAACTCAAAACCTCTGCATTAAGAACCGGCTCACTTCCAGCACTCGAATGCTTTTAATTGATTATAAAATGAAATTTTACAGCTGTGAGGAGAACTTTTCGATCGGAATGTTTTATACAGCTGATGCTAAAAGCCTTATTTGAGCAGCTACACATCTCTGCCGCTGTCTGTGACGGAACCTGTGTGCGGCGAGATCTCTGCACGGGTCCATGGTGTAACCTGATTACGTAGCGATTACGCAACAGGAACATTTTAAAGAGATTATTTTGTATTTGTTTGTTTCCCGGTCAGCGCGTGAACGGCTCTCTCGCCGTGTCCAGAGCTCTCGGAGATTTCGACTACAAGTGTGTGAGTGGGAAAGGCCCCACGGAGCAGCTCGTCTCCCCCGAACCCGAGGTTTACGCCATCGAACGCTGCGACGCCGAGGACGAGTTCATCGTTCTGGCCTGCGACGGCATCTGGGACGTGATGACCAACGAGGAGCTGTGTGACTTCGTACGCTCGAGACTGCAGGTCACCGACGACCTGGAGAGTGTGTGTAACGAGATCGTCGATACCTGTCTGTACAAGGTGAGGAGAAAACCAACCTACACGCACGCTGCATAAAAGAAGGAGGAGCTTATAGGGCTCTGGGTGGCAGGAGGAGGAGCTTATAGGTCTGAGCCTAAGCATTCCTCTGTTTTCTGTGCCGATTGTAGGGAAGCAGAGACAACATGAGTGTGGTGTTGGTGTGTTTTAGTGGTGCACCAAAGGTTTCACCAGAAGCCGTGAAGATAGAAGCAGAACTCGACAAATACCTGGAGAATCGAGTAGAGGGTACGAAATCCAGCATGGTGATCCAACATGATGTAGTTTATTTCACACTTATAAACCACACACACACACACACACACACACACACACACACACACACACACTCGCCTCCTCTGTCTCTCTGCAGAGATCCTGAAGAAGCAGAATGATGACGGAACGCCAGATCTCGTACACGTGATGAGAACGCTGGCGTCAGAGAGCATCCCCAACTTACCGCCTGGAGGAGAGCTGGCCAGCAAGTGAGTCTCTCTCTCAATCTCTCGCTCTCTCTCTCTCTGTGTCTCTGTCTGTCACTCACTCACTCACATATTCAAATAATGTTACTATATCTGGTACAAAAGATAAAAAGTCAAATTCGGAGTAAAATTGAACATTTTACCTAAAAGGCTAAAAAAAAAAATAATAATAATTGTAGGGTGCCAGTATTATTGCCATGTATCAGAGAGACGTGAGGACTGACCGTGGGCAGCTGTACAAAATTATGGATTAAATGCTGTTCTTGAGAACTAAAGCACATCCCAATGAATCGACTGACCAATCAGGATAGCAGAAGGCTGGTGTAATAATGAATATTCATGAGTTTTATTTACAGTGACCTGCTCACGCTCTAAATCACTTTACAGTTAATAAGGCAAAATAAAAAGGCAAAGGAATGTAAAATCTGAGATGTGATGGTGCAGAGAGAGAGAGAGAACTGTGACATCACAAATCGAACAACCTGACTGACAGATGTATTTATTTTTACAGGCGAAGCGTTATTGAAGCAGTATATAACAAACTCAACCCCTACAGGAATGAGGACACAGTGAGTATATCTGTGTGTGCGCGCGTTTGCATGCTCATGTCGTTCACCCATAAACCCGTTCTGTCTGCATATCTGATAATTAAACATGATCACTGAAACACGTTTTCACACTCCACATTTAACACGCCAGTCAGCGTCGAGTCAGCATCTCGAGTGTGTGAGCGTGACATGAATCTGATGCATTAACGAACACGTTACAGCTTGTTACCTCGTAAAACAAGACGAGGCGAGCCGTTATCGAGCACGCAGCATTTTCTCCTTCTGTTCTTTATGGAAATCTCAGACTGGATGCTGCGATCTGATTGGTCCAGTAGCCAAGAACAGGAAGTGACTGTATATCCATACACATCCACTTCATCTAAATCATTACAATAACACTTAAATATGTGCGCGCGCGCTCACACACACACA
>JAQQZX010000039.1:28759392-28769931 GCA_030068355.1 Notoglanidium maculatum
GAGCGCCCGGCCACCCACACACACACACACACACACACACACACACACACACACACACACAGTTAGGGTAGTGTGACATACAGGCATGAAATGCTCTCTTGGGGGTGTGTGTGTGTGTGTGTCTCACCGGATTGCCCACCACAGATAGCTCTATAAGTGATGTAAGAACCTCCAGTTTATCCAACTCAGTGATATCCTACAACACACACAATCACACACACTCAGAAACACACATAATACAGACATGTAAAGAGAAAGGAATGCACATGTGCACAATGGACACACACTGAAATATATGCAGCTTCTCCATTTGCCCCTTCAGGAGTGTGTGTGTGTGTGTGTGTGTGTGTGTGTGTGTGTGTGTTACCTGCAGCTTGTTGTTGTTGAGGTGCAGGCGTTGGAGGTGTGAGAGCTGCAGGTGTGTGAGGCTGCGCAGGCGGTTGTCGTTCAGGCTCAGCTCAATCAGGCGTGTGTGTGAGCTGAACCATAGCTCACTGAGCATCTTCACTCGGTTCTGATCCAACACCAACTCACACAGGAGACTCAGACCATCCAAACCCTCCACCTGCACTATCTCATTACCTTACACACACACACACACACACACGCACACACACATGCACGCACTTAATAATGAAACACAGTTATGATTACTGATATTTAAAGCAGCAGAATGTAGCTTTTAGAGAATGTGGAGACTCAGTGTTAGAAATCTGTTAAAGCTAACTACTCGCAGAAGAATAGCGCTTTCTGGAACATCTCTCTGCCTCGATGCAGATTAATCTGATCATCTCCTGATAAACGACACCTGACAGTATTATTGGTTAACAGCCCTTTTCTCTGGCCATGAGTGCACACTGATACAATTACAATTCTGTTACTCATTTCCAGGCCAGAAAAATGTCAAGTCCACTGTGAAACAAAGAACCTAACAAAGTTGATCTCCGAGCAGTACTGGTGTTGGAAGAATGGCGTTTTTTCCAAAATTTCTTTAAAATGAAGTGATTATTATACATAAAAAAATTAACGTGAAATTACAAACTGCAGCTTTAAGATACTGACACTAATGAGGTCAGTTTCAGTCTTAGGTTGTCGGTTTGAGATGATATCAATTCTAAAATATTCTTTAATATATAAAAGCTCTGTCGTGTGCTGTTGTGTTGTGCGGTGTTGTGTTCTGTGGTCTTGAGCGGTGTTCTGTGCGGTGTTCTGTGCGGTGTCGTGTGGTGTGCGGTGTTCTGTGCGGTGTTCTGTGCGGTGTTCTGTGCTGTCGTGCGGTGTCGTGTGGTGTTCTGTGGTCTTGAGCGGTGTTCTGTGCGGTGTTCTGTGCGGTGTTCTGTGCGGTCGTGCGGTGTCGTGTGGTGTTCTGTGCGGTGTTCTGTGCGGTCGTGCGGTGTCGTGTGGTGTTCTGAGCGGTGTTCTGTGCGGTCGTGCGGTGTCGTGTGGTGTTCTGAGCGGTGTTCTGTGCGGTGTTCTGTGGTGTCGTGCGGTCACCCTGCAGAAACAGAGCTCTCAGGCTGCTCAGGCGACTCAGCTGCACATCACTCAGTTTCGAGATGCCGTTATAGCCGAGATGGAGAACCTCCAAACTGCACATGAGAGGCTCCAGGTTCTCCACACACACACACTCCCTACTGACATGAGAGAGAGAGAGAGAGACAGAGACGTGAAAAATAACTCACATGCATACACACAAACACTTGCAGTGTGGTGTAAAAAAAGAGAGATAAAACTGAAACAAAGAAACATACAAGCACACAGGAAAAATATCGAATCGTATACAGAGAAATAAAATGTAAAATAAAATATATATTATTGAAATATCAAATTGTAATCAGATTTAATACAGTACAACAATGATATTGCTGCCATCTAGTGGACAAGACAGGAAACGCTAATGATTTTGAACAATAGGTATGATGCATGTAGTGTGTGAGCGTGTGTCCAAGTGTGTGCACGTGTGTGTATGTGTGTGTATGTGTGCGTGCATGTGCACCTGCTGCTCTTGCTGCTCTGTTGTCCGTAGCCGCTGGAGAGTACTGTCTGATAGAGCTGCTGTCGGCTGCTCAGGTGAGTGTGTGTTTTCTGACGTGGCAGAATCGACTCAATATGGTTGTAGTTCAGATACAACGCCTGCATACAGGACGGACACCCACCCACCCACCCACCCACCCACCCACACACACACACACACACAGTGTCACAGTCCTGTTTATTAAACCTTCGTATATCAATGTTGAGTTCTGAATTGTGATTGGTCAGAAGGTGTTGATTAATTTTCTATAACAGCAGCTCTGACAGGAGTGCAGCTGCAAATCCCAGGTGAATTTATAATTAATGTGCCCGTAATGTGTAATGAATTATGTTTCTTTAGTAACAGCTCATACACAGGGACTGACAAATTGTTGATCTGTACGGAGATGTTTCTGTTCCATGTGTGGAAGGAGTCTCCAGTGTGAGCGCTGTGTAACAGAAGTAAAGCTGGAACTTTAAGTTTTCCCACATCTTCAGGACAGAGGAGTTTACACTTCATTGCTGTTTTTCAGTAACATGATAAGCTCGTTCATTTTGTCTTACTAACATCATGAGAGGGGAAAAGAGAAGCTAGTGAGAGAAAGACTGTTTGTAGCTACTATAATGCAAGTGAGAACAGGAACTAACTTGTTTCACAGACATTAAATGTAACTACAAATGAATAAAAAGTGTAAATTGTTGGTAAATTGTTGAGGTATGAGAGGAATAAAACACTTGAGAGAGTGCTGCTACAGGAAAGTAATAAATGTTGTGGTGGTAGCAGTAACTCTGCATCCTCACACTCGTGATGTGAAACACACACCTTGATGTTGGGCAGGTAGACGAGGCCGCCGAAGGAGGTGAGATTGTTCCGCTCCAGATTCACACTGCGCAAATTCACAAAGAGCTCAGCAGGAGCCAAATCCACCATCCTGACACAAAGAGGTGGGGATTTAGTGTCACATAAACCACACGAGGGATCCTGCCGCTGTGTGATGTGTTATGGTTGTGGTGTGTACCTGACGGAGCAGCCCGGGAGCTCCAGTGCCTCCATCTGGCTGTAGTTACACTGACCAATTTTCTCAGCCAACATATCCACCGTCAGCCTGCCTGTGAACAAGTCCTTTGCATTCTCACACTCTGACACCTCCTACACACACACACCCACCCATATTATAATAGTCTATACTAATACCTTGAACACACAATGAATACACAATAATAAAGATGATGACTATAAGCTTTCATTATGTGTTAGCTACATTAGCATGCAAAACTAAAAAAACTATGAACACACTGAACACATCTCAGCTGTGTGTGCGCGCATGTGTGTGTGTGTGTATGCGCGTGTGTGTCTAACCACAGCAGTCCCATCCAGTGCTTTCAGAGACGGCAGGTGAAAGATGGCGTAAGCTCGATAATTGTCCTGCATCCTTGTCAATGGGTTTCCATATAAGTCCAGGATGATCAGGTTACTCAGAGTCTACAGGAGACACAATGTCGTCGTCGTCATCATCATCATCGCCTCAACCAGCACGCTCATCAACATCATCCGCACCAACACCCTCACCTTCATTAACAGTCGTTACCGTCATTGTCAACATCGTCATCAAGTTTGTCAATCAACAGCATTGATATCGTCATCAACAAATGTGTCTGCACGTGTGTGTGTGTGTGTGTGTGTGTGTGTCCAACCTTTAGGTGATAGATGTCTCGCAAGGTACTGATGTTGTTGTTTCCAACATAAAGCTCAAACAGGAAGCGTGCCCTTTGAACCCCCTGCAGGGAGGAAATGCAGTTGTCCTCAGCAGAAAGGAAGTGGAGATTCGTCAGGCGGTCCAACAGAGAGGCGTCCAAGCACCGCAGCTGATTGCTGTTAATGCTGAGTCGCGTCAAACGCTGGAGCTTTGACACACCTGCACAACACACACATGCACACACAAACACAAGCACACACACAAAACCTGATGTTAGCTTGAGGAATGCTCAGATGGAAACAAGAGGAAAAGAGATGATGAAAGAGAGAAGAGAGACGAGGAGGCGAAAGAGAGAGTGAGAGAGAACAACAGATCTAGAAAGAAGCACGAAGACAAGGATGGGTGTGTGTGTGTGTGTGTGTGTGTGTGTGTGTGTGTGTATATATACCCTCCAGTGTAGAGATGTAGTTGTGGTTCAGTGACAGCTCCTCCAGTAGGGGGCAGTGCTGCAGCCCCTCGATGTGTGTGAGCTGGTTGTTATTAAACGAGGCCCAGCGCAGATTAACCAACTGCTCCAGATTACTGATGTGAGACAGACGCTGACCATCCAGATTCACCGCTGTGACCTACACACACACACACACACACACACACACACACACACACACAGTACCACAAACTCATACAACACCTCTTACAAACTACATGCTGAACTGAAATAGTTGTGTTTGTGTTTATTTGTGTGTGTCTGTGTGTAAGAGAGAATACCTTGGCACTCCACCCAGGATCGAGGTCAGTGGTGTGTGTCCATGGTGATGGCTTGATGTGTGTGAGGAGCTGAGCTGCAGTGAGGAGACTCAGACAGCGCGGACAATCGGCATCGGTACGGGAGTGAGAGAGCAACAATGTCTACACACACACACAAAGAAATTATTGCAGGAGGGATTGGAACGTAGTGATTAGACTAGAGTGTTGCGCGCGCACACACACACACACACACACACTCACCAGGTTGATCTTGGAGGTTGAGCTCGTGTGTGTAGCGGCTGCTACCTCCTCCTCCGTCACTAACATTCCATCCAAGTGTGTGAGAGTCTTTAACCTGCCCAACACCACCATCCGAACTGACTCACCCTGACACACACACACACACACACACACACACTCAATTATATACACAATACCACAGTCAAAATTAGTATCACCTACACACAAACATCATACACACACACACAGAGCATGAGAAGACTCGTCCTGTTCACCTGACTCCACGGGTTGTATCTGGAATCGAGGCGCTGCAGAGACGGTGTGTGTTTGCGCAGGACGCTTGTCTCCTCTCGGACTCGGCTCAGCTGGTTCCAGCGCAGGTCCAGCTCTCTGACACGGGGGAGTCCTTCAACACCTTCCAGAGTAATGATCTGGTTAAAACTGGCATCCACATACTCCAGATTGGGCTGATGAGGTGGAAAACACACAAACACACACACACTCTGAACACTTGCCTAAATGAAAAGATGGGGTTCAGGGTGGAGTATATGAACACACACACACTTCCTTAGAATAATACAGATGAAAAAATGAAAAATGAAATAAACAAAATAATGCTGTAGATGAACACTGAACACATCAGCATGAAGTAATAACTGCATGTGAATGTGAGACAGAGTGTAGGTTCCTGCTCAGGTCACCTGTAGGAACAGGTGAAGATCTCACCAGGTGTGAAATGTCGTCCAGGTGTGTGAGAGCGTTAAAGCTGATGGTCAGCTGGCGCAGCGCAGTGAGACGAGATATCCCCTTCAGCCTGCTCAGACTGTTCCCATGAAGATTCAGCACCTTACACACACAAACAGGTTGGAGATAATCCAAACTCACCTCATTACCTGGTCATCTTATGCTGGAATAATACCTGTAAAATTTGGGCTAAGATAAAATAACAGCTGATGGTGAAACAAAATGGTGGATTCTAAGCAGCATTTTATATATAGCTATACATAAAAAAAATCTCTTGACAGCAGCGTGTAAATACTGACATTTGATTTAATCAGGAATCAATAAAAAGCCCAAAATACATCTCACGATGCACTGAAAGCCACCATATAGGATTTGACTATTATCCTATGGTTACCCAGATGATACGATGCAGTGAACACTGAGAAAGTCATGTGAAACGTGAGCGTGTGGAATGTGGAGTGTTTCAGTGCTTTGACCCTCACAGTGATCTGGCTGAGGACGTTTGCTCGAGCCGATGTCAGGACACTTCCCCTGTCTAGGTTCCGCAGTTTGGGTCGTGGCTTCGGGACGGGCTCAAGAGCCAAAACCTGCTCATCCAGGGCCTGCTCATGGTCAGACACTCGCGTGACATCATCAGGGCCAGCAGGGACCTTGGGAGGGCCTGGGGTACACGAGCAGGAGCACTGGGATCTCTCCTATCATGGGGTTAATCCTTTTTAATGAAGCTTTATTAAACATACAACACGCAATACTACACGGTGTTAATTGCAACTCTAATTGAGGCTGAAACATCACTTAGTCTTCAAATCCAGCAGGCTTTTTGCGCGTTGTGTCATCATGCTTACTGACGCCTGCCTTTAGAAATCTTTAATAAATCTTTAGTTTATTTATTTTAAGTCTGCATCACCTGTGTGATGTATTCAAAGTCGATGAGATACTCGGGCAGAACGAGCTCGTGGTCGAAAACGTACCACAGAGATTGCCTCTGACTGCAGTTACAGCAGCCCTGCAGCTCAGAGGAACACACTTCTCCTGAACACACACACACACACACACACACACACACACACACACACACACACACACACACACTTTAACACATGACAAAACCTTTACATTTTCACATTTCACATTTAAAACCTCTTATTACACATACTTAATGTACAAGAATTTCACATATATTTTACATAGAATTTATTATTTAAATATAATTTACATAGAATTTACATAATAAACAAGAACGTCTTATACAGCTTTACACAGGATATGTGTCTCTCTTGTTTCATGTCTCCCTATCTTACACACACACACACACACCTGTGTTGCCCTGTTTGGCGGTGTGCTGCTTATCCCTTGCGTTACGGTACACTGAGTGAGCTTTAGGATAAAACTCTGCGTCCACTGGCACTCCGGCTCTCAGCGGAACACTGTGACCCAGGAATGCTTTAGAGATGATCAGCTGACCTGTTACAGACACACAGAGCCATTAGAAATGCTCGAGTCCACCCACAGCACTGTGTCCCAACAGAATAAAGCTTTATTCGTCTCTAACAAGCACTGCAACAGCATCTTCACTTCAGTAATTCTATTCCAAGTCTACATAAGATTTAATAAACATTTAATAAAATAATTATATAACACATATATAAATTAATAATCCAAGTCTGTTGATAACAAAATACAGATGTGAGAACAACTGTTCTAGACAATGTGCTCTAGATAATTCACAGCTATAGGTAATCAGGTGCAGATGCAGACCCTGGGTGAAGGGCAGAGGGTTCTCGGTGATTCCGGGTCCACATCTGGTGCTCTCAACAAATCTTATACGTGACTCCTCACACACGCTTACACTGCTAGAAAGAGGCACAGCACGGTCTCTACCCATGGCCTGAAGACACACACACGCACGCACACACACACGCGCACACACACATTAAACGACATGCTAATACTCACACAATTCCACTATCTAGATTATCCCTAGAGGTTATAATAGATTATGTACAGCTATTCCTGAGATTATTCTAGAATTAAGTAGTTTAGGTTAATCTCTACAGCTTTCTAGCATTATATAGAATAGTTCATAACAACCTTCAATAGAATGCGCTCTTTAGATTAGTCTAGAAACTTTATTTTGAAATTATCCTAGAGACTATTCTGAAGAGATCGTCCTAGTTCATTACAAAGATCGTAGATGATGTTATATTAGATATATTAGATATTATAAAATGTTATATTGGATAATATTCTGGAGAGATTACTCTACATTGTTCGGGAAAGATCATTATAGATTATCCTGAGTACATTATTCTGCAGACCTAATCTAGATTGTCCTAGAAATGATCCTGGATATTATACAAGATCTTTACTAGAGAGATTATTTTAGAATAATCCTGAGAATACTGCAGAATATGCTAGGGATTAATATGAACATTATTCTGGAGAGATTATTCTAGTAATCTTAAAACAGATTACTCTAGAGATTATTCTGGATATTATACTGTATCTTTACTAAAGAGAGTGTTCTAGATTATTTTAGAAATTATTCTAATGATTACTCTGGAAATTATTCTAGAGAATATTCTGAAGGTATTACTCTAGATTATCTGGAGAGATTTTCCTGCAATATCTTAGAGCCTATTCTGGAAATTATTCTGCAAAAGATTATTTTAGAATATTCTGAAATATTTCAGCACACCGTATAACTGATGCAACCCCATTTTCCAGAATCTGGAGAGAGCCAATCATTCTGGAGAGATTTTTTTGTGGAAGATTCTTGATAGATTATAATATTCCAGGGATTATTCTGGAGAAGGTATTCTAGATTGTTCTAGACATTTTCCCAGAAGCTCCAACATTCAGGGCTGTTCTGATACTAGATTCTATAAAATTCTACTTTATAAATAAAGTTCTGATTTTATCTTGATCTCAATATTACATGTTAGCACTGACCTAGAAATAGTTCCAAGGTTGGTATACAGCTAAGTGTATAAACTTTATTTGAGGTGATTAAACAGCGCACATGATGAAACTTTATAAATAAATCGGTGAATGGGATTTTCACACAGTACCTTATAACTGTCAGCTGATTTAAACCCATTCTCCAGAATGTTCAGAGTTTCAAGGTTTTGTTGGATTTCTGAAGGATGGAACACATAAAACAGATACTCCAGGCAGCGTTTGTAGTTCCTGATGTGCGCGCACACACACACGCACGCACGCACGCACGCGCACACACACACACACACACACACACGCGCACACACACAGATTCAAACTGGTAAAGTTCAGGTAACATAAAAGAAATCACACACACAATGCCTCTTTCGTCTAATCCTTAAAGAGAGAGTCGAGGTCCAGTGTTTGCGTCTTTCGTTCTGGAGCTACAAGTCTAATATCTGGGAGATAATGGAGCTCACCCAAAATCCAGGAAACGCACGGCCAAATGTTTACATTTGCTTCAAACTGTGTCTTTATATTTTCAGTATCATACAGGCATAAACAACTGAGTAAAACTGCTACCACAATCCAGACGTAAATGTTTATCTTCCACATCAGTTCCATCCCTGTGGACAAAATGATATCAAACTGAGCTCGTTCTACTTTTTTGTTTTTGTATTATACTATGTGCTGTAAATGACAAAAATGAAATAAAATTGTTATACAGAAATCAGAAGAAAGCAGAAAAAGCCTCTTCACCCTGTAATACAGTCGAATATCCATTTACTGTAAATATAATACGCTGAATTCTGGGAAACTTTCATTAATATCTCATTAATAGCTATTAACCAACTATCCGTAATTCCGAATGTATTACACGATGAACTAACGATGAAGAAATGATTAGTTGGATTAATTTAAACAAATTAAATATAAATGACAGACAACTGGCAGTCACTGTAGTTGCTCCTGTGAGTACGTCTAAAACTCATTTCAGTCACAAAGACGTGATGCTTTACAATAAATCATTACACTTTCTTGTTTATTCATTGTGTGTATATGATCATGGCAGGTTAACTACAGGAAATAACAAAGCCATGTTGGTATTTTTGGTTTGTTATTTGAGTCCCCTTTACCCGGGAGCACGCTGACTCACTGTGAGAGAAGCGAGGACTTGTCATTCACCAGCAGAGCGCGCAGTTTGTCCTCAAAGCGCAGACGCAGAACGCGGTTATGCACGCGCATGATTCTGTTGATCTTGATGCCAGTGATGTTGGATGCCTTGTAGTCCCAAACGCAGAACCGAGAGAGCAGCAGGTCGTAACATGGCTTAAACCTGAGAGACGCACAGAAACCAAGCCACACTGAGCATCAGGTGAATCACTGTTGATTCAGAATGCAGAAGACTTTACACTAGGAATGAATCAATCCTGATACATCAAATCACAATATTTATAACGACTGAGCGCATGAACACACACCTGTGTGCTTTTCACGGACACTGCTCAAATCAGGAAAAATATGAACAGAGCTAAATAAAATGTTCTCTGATTGCATTCCTAGTACTATGTTCCAGCTAGATATCAGAGTTCTCTCAGTTTCTTTAATTCTAGATTTATACTTCTATTTTCCTCTTAGTTCTGCGGGAGCTACCCTGCTGGTTCTGGTTAGACTCTGCGTCGTGGATAAGCGCTAATGCAGAGACACTTTTCCCTCGCCGTGTTACACACGCATCTTATTTTAAAGGGGCATATTTTGCAGAAAGACACTAAAATCATTACACAACTACACTGAGAGATGAATTTAAACAGCTTCATTGTCATGACTATTCGTAAAGATGTGTTGAGGTGTGTGTGTGTGTGTGTGTGTGTGTGCGCATGTACCAGGCATGGCTGGTGTTTCCTTCCTCAAAGCGAATGTTTCCCACCGTCTCGAGCTCCATCTGCAGGAAGTGAATTGACATGTCCTTCCTGTCTGATGCCATGGCAACATCCTGCTGGAAACGCACCTCCACCCTGAGAAACACGGACTTCACCTGAGACTTCACTTATAGACAATACACACATTATGGGTGTTCTCTCTCTCTCTCTCTCTCACTCACTCACTCACTCACTCACTCACTCACTCACTCACTCACTCACTCACTCACTCACTCACT
>JAQQZX010000039.1:28809001-28837337 GCA_030068355.1 Notoglanidium maculatum
CTGACTTGTTTCCAAAGTTTGTATCCAAGCTTTGGCAATACAAATGTTAATATTTGTCATGCCAATAAAGCAACTTTAAATTGAATTGAGAGAGACACACACACAGAGAGACACAGAGAGAAAAGGGAAGCGAGAGAGAGAACACAGTGATGTTCAGCCCAGTTAAAAGCTGTAACTTGATCTGTATTTAGTGTTTCTCGCTTCATTAAAGCAACCCTTTTGAACACTGATTTTTGAAGTCAGTATAACGATCAGTTCAACTCCTGACTAATTATTTAACTTGTTCTGGCTTTTAAAGCTTTTGACAGATTCAGATTTTTAAATTATATTTTTAAATTAGGATTTCCTCATTTTGATGAATAATTTTCTTTTCAGGATAAACAAATATTCTTCTGGGGCACCAAAAGATAAAAATTAAATATAATAGGACTTAAAAAGAGATTTTTATGAAAACTATTTCTTTTGGGAGAAAAGGTACGAAGTCTTACCAGCAAGAAAGGATATGTTTAATCACTCTCGCTTATTTTATACAATTTTTTTTTTACTATTAACTTGATGAATGCCAATAATTAGAGTTTGCCATGTACTGAATTATATTAAACTACCCCACACACACACACACACACACACACACACACACACACACACACACACACACACACACACAGCACTACCGATGATGATACACTCCTCCAGGCAGCCAAAGACATGTCCAAGAACGATGAGCTTTCCAAAGTTCAGATCCACGGGCAGGTGAGCGAGAACCCGGCCCAGAAACGTTAAGTCACCATCAAAGCGCGTCATAGCGCCGCTACACACTGCGAGCGCGCCCATCTACTTACAAACACAAACATGATTTCAGGGTTGCTAACAGAATAATTTGTGATGACATTATTTTAAAAGTCATAGCGTTTGGGACAGGCTGGTTAGTGTGTGTAGGTCACATGTAGATGACTTTTGACCCCTGACCTCTTTCAGCTGCAGGATGGTCCTCTCGATGTCATCCAGGTTTGGGGGTGTGAGTGCTGTGGAGAGCAGGGCACGCGGATCACCCATGTCCAACAACTTCACTTTTAACAGGGTACTGGCTAAAGGAGAACGCTGCGTACACACACACACACACACACACCAGCGTCAGTGCTTTGCTGAGAAGAAACCACTCAATAGAGAATGAGATTTGGACGAGGGTCATGTCTGCTCAGTAGTGCAGCCTTATCATCATCAGGTGCCAATACTTTAGGCAGCAGGCAGTGACCTGAGAGTGTTGCTCTCACCAGCATCGCAGGAGTGGTGTATTCTGGAATCTCATTGTTCCAGAAACTTCTTTCGACCAAGCGATAACAAAACCCTTTAGACACGCGTCCTGCTCGACCTGAGAGAGAGAGAGAGAGACCGCGAGAGAGGGAGACAGCAAGAGAGACACAGAGTGAGAGACAGACAGAGGTGTGAGTCGTCCTCCGGAGCAATTGTTGAGGACTAAATTATAATATAATAATGATGTTAATTTCACCTCTCCGCTGGTTACAGTTGATCTTGGATGCCCAGGCGAGATGGAGAGACTGGTAGTTCGTCTCTTTGTCACATACCACTCGACGCGCCAAGCAGAAGTCAATTACTGTCAAGCGCGCACACACACACACACACACCTGCTAGTAGGCATGTCCTAATTTAAGTTTAGTTTCAGTGGAAGTGTTCAGACCAGTTCACCTTCTACAACCATAAACCATCATACACTCCTCTCTCTCTCTCTCGCTCTCTCTCTCGCTCGCTCTCGCACACATTAACAAAGAGAAAAACACACCATATTTGACATCAGGCACTGTGACTGAACTCTCCGCAATGTTGGTGGACAGGATGATCTGTCAAATCACACACACACACACACACACACACACACACACACACACACACACACACACACACACACAATGTAAATGATCAATTGTTTCCTGTGATGTATTTAAAAATACAAAGCATGTGTGCGCTACCTTCCTGTACCCAGGTGCAGGTACCAAAAACACTCCGTTCTGCTCCTCCAGAGTCACAGTGGAGTGGAGAGGGTACACCTGCAACCTGACACACACACACACACACGCACGCACGCACGCACGCACGCACGCACGCACGCACCATCTAAAACTGGAAAATAATTTGATAGATAAATCTCATCCAAGGAAAAGAAACCCTCCATTGCTCCTTTTAATCTGGACAAATGCATTTAGCTTAATGTAAAAATGTTAATAATACTAACATAATAAATCTAATGTAATCATTCTGGATGAATAACTGCACATAATGTTAAACCAAATAAGAAAATGATGAATAAAAAAGCTAAATGTGATTGGTGTGGACAAATCTAACACGTAAAGACTCTGGATGATTAGCGTTGCAAGGGTTATAATTTTGGATGAATCGGAGTAAATCAGATCTGCGGACCTTTTGCGGACGAGTTTAGTGAGAGCTTCCTGCATGTACTGAATCTCAGCGAGTCCGGGCAGGAACACCAACACGCTGCCTCTCTCGGGGAGGGACGTACCGCTGTCCTGCTCCAAACGGCTGTCCAACACACACACGCACGCACGCACGCACACACACACGCATACACGCACTTTTTATGATCATTATATGTAATTTGTCCTTAGTTCGTCATTCAAACTACACAGCCAATGCAGATTACATTATAATATACAAAATATTATATATAATACAGAAAAGAACAAGCACAGTGCACTAAATAAGGATGCATAAATAATAAACTTCAGTCAGTAAATGAAGTAGTGGGTCATTAAGTCATTACACAAACTGATGAAAAATAAATAAATAAATAAATGGAACAGAACAGAATAAAACAAAGTGAAATAAAGATTTGAAAAGGAATTCTGGAGGTCTGTGAACGCTCACCTCTGCTCTTTAGTCTCCAGCTCATCAAAGTTCTGGATGAGGCTCACTGCCACATTATACATCTCCACTGTGATGTAGGGCTCATCAGGGAGGGACAGGCCCACCTGACACACACACACACACACACACACGCACACACACACACACACACCCCAAGTTACACAAACTATGACCATACATTGAGCCATTACTCAGATAAAAACTCACTCTGAAGGGCAGGATGGCTTGGATGTCATCCAGGTAAAACTCCTCAACCGTGTACGGCGCTCCCTCCACCTCGAACACGTACGCCGGGTTTATCCGGTTCCTGATCGGAGTACCAAAGTATTCCGCAAACTCCGCACAGTTAATTGTAGCTGACATCAGTATCACCTGTAGGGGGAGAGAGAGAAATGATAACCTCAGACACAGTCAACCAAGCTATGGAGGTAGGGGTGTGTGTGTGTGTGTGTGTGTGTGTGTGTGTGTGTGTGCGCACCTTAACAAAGCGGGAGTTGGAGTGCAGCAGCTTCCTGACCACCAGCAGGAGGAAGTCCAGCTCCTCCGTCCGCTCATGCACCTGGAATACACAAAACACACACTCCAATGTGACTACTGTGTGGGGTGTGTGTGTGTGTGTGTGTGTGTGTGTGTGTGTTCAAGTTACCTCGTCTATAAAGATGTGCGTGAACTCGATGAGGCTCTTGGCCGTCACAAATTTCTGCAGCAGCACTCCTGTGGTCATGTAGATCAGCCGAGTGTGCTCTGTGGCCATCTTCTCCAACCCCACCTACACACACACACACACACACACACACACACACACAAAAGAAAAAGAGAGAGAGAGGGAGCACATGAAGTAGGATTAGAGAGGAAAAGAAAAGCAGCAGAAGGGGGGATACTGTGAGGTTATCCTGCGTGTGTGTGTGTACCTGATACCCCACCAGGCTGCCGAGTGTACACTTGCGCTGTTGGGCGACCCAGCGCGCGATGCTGCTGGCTCCGATCTTGCGCGGCTGTGTGACCACTATGCTGCAGGGGGCGCCCTTCTCCATGTAGTAATCCAGAATGAACTGAGGGAGCTGCGTGGTTTTCCCACTGCCTGTCGCCCCCCGGATTATCACCACAGAGTTACTCTCAATCAGGGAGATCAGCTACGCGCACACACACACACACACACACACACACACACACACACACACACACACACACACAGTAAGCGCACTATCCAGGTAACACTCATGCTCGTCCTGTTTCCTGAATGTACAGGTGAGATTATGAATTTAAGCGTGCCGCATGCTGCATCAGGAGATGCTGCTGTGGGTACGTGTCCGTGTGTGTGCTCGTAAATATATACACACACGCACCTCCTGCCTGTTCTTGGTGATGGGGAGGGTTGGATACTCGTAGCTGGCGATAGGTGGGGTCATGACCCTGGTGCCTAGGATTCAAACTCAAAGGTCAGAGGCCACATCAAGTACACATCATAAACCATTTTAACTCTGCATTTATTTGATAAATGAGCTTTTAATCACAGAATCAGAAACAGTGCAACTCCCTGTTACATAATGATCAAAGGTGTGTGCGTGTGAAATCGTGTCTCACCGGTGTGGAGGTCGGACTTCCTTCTCCTCCTGGCTCCTCCCTCTGATCCGTCCTTCTCTGGGCTTCTGTGGCCGGGCCTGGACCGAACACACTTTCAGACTTTTAAATTAAAATGTTTAAGCTACGGAGTTTGAATGAAATCATGATGTGTTTATATTTCGTGCGCGTGTGATACTCACTCACTCACTGCACTTTTACACATTTCACATACCTAACATTCACTTTGGTTTTCGAAATCTAATGCTTTGGAAGCGACATTTTATTGCAAATTGTGGACTTCACACATGTAATCAGTGTTTATATTATACATAATTCAGTGAAAAAATAGTGTGAAATATACAAGAAAAGTCTTTTTAAAGAAAAAAAAAAACCATAATGCTCACATTTAATAGAGTACCTTTAATTCTAATATGAACACAGGTAAAAAAAAAAAAAAAGCAATAAGCACATTTTTTAAATAAAATTTTCATTTAAATTGTACTAATATTAGTATTTGTTTTATTTCTAAAATTAAATTAGGTTAGAATAAAATGTGTTGCGTGTCACTTAAAATAAACAGTTTCTAGTATAAAAAAAAAAAAAAAAAAAAAACTTACTAGTTGTTTATGCAAATAAGCTACACTATGCTAATGAGGAGGATGCGCCAGGCTAAACCTTCATTGCGCATGCGCGAAGCTGGATGACTCCGCCATTAACATGGCACGAGTGGCTAATTAGCCACGGAAGCTAAATGACATTCCACCACGTGTAATAGTAAATCATGCAATATTCTCGGCCTGGGCGGTTACTGACAAGTCAACTAATCGTTTGCAAAAAAAAAAAATCGACAGAATGTTTTTCTAATTACGATTAGTTTGCTAATTTCACTGCGCATGCGTGGACCAGACTCCTGCCCAAAAAGCTAGCACGGCTAGCAAACTAGTCTAATACTAACGTTAATATTTAACCAGCCGCAATCTGGAGTACAGGGGAGTGAATAAAATGTTATAAAGTGTTATTGTGCACCTCTCTGTCTCCTCCTGCTCTCCATGCGTGTGCGTTTTGTCTGTTTTCGGCTCCTCGGTGATTCGGACATTAGCGAACTGAGCTCCGCGCGTGAACCACCGCGCGATCTGTTCCGACGTCACCGACTCCTTCATTCTCACACAGGTGCTCACACCGTCAGCAGCACACACACAATACAACTCCAAACAAAACGCGAGCAACTGCACAAAACCGAACAAACTCACTTTACTTTGGAGTCAAACGAGCCTGGAAAAAAATACCACTAACAGCGCGCGCGCTCTCTGTGCCTCACGTTTGCTTCTTCTCGCGCTCGCTGTGACGTCATTAACGTGACGGGCGCGCTGGCTCAGATTTGAATGCGAGAAGACATAAAAAAAAAGAATCAAATTCTATTTCATAAAATGCTTAAAAGTTTTCTCTTCTTTTCAAACATAATAGATGATAAGATATGCACATACATTGAAATGATTATCTTTTTTAAATCAAGTCCTCTAACAGGGTGCTCTTTTTTCAAATTTAAAAGTTTTCTTCCTCTTACTCTGCTTAATTTGTACATATTTTTTAAAATTAATATTTAATTAATTCATGATTATAGCGGAGTTGACGGTTCACCTTCTTTGCACTTTGTTCTCATAAATATACACTTTGTTTAAATGCAATTAAGATTTTGGACACTAAATTAAAGATTCCTCATGAATCCAGAATATTTATTTATTTATTAGAAAGTAATAAACAAGTGAAAAGAATGATCAGATTAATCCTTTGCTAGGATATGAATTTCCTTTCAGTGAGGTTTTTAATTAAATACACATAAATGTATTTTCTTTTTCCTATTTGACTCAGTAATAACCTATGAATGTATGTACACTTTATACTATATTTATTTGTTGAACTAGTCATCATGTTTCTTTTACTATGACTACGATTCTGTGCGCAATCAATGGAAAAATCTTGGTACAGAGTGACACACTGAAAAATATATCCATCATCAGTCAATCAGCATCCTTTAACAAACACTCCAGCAACTCTGCGAATTAATATTATCACAAAATGAATGCTGTCCTTAAAAACATACATTTATTAAATGATCACTGAGCTTCCAAAAACTTCACACATAAGGACCGTCCTTATTTAAACTTAAAATCATGAATAAAAAAAATCATAAACATGAGATGTCTTTTCTACAAGCATTCATAGAGACAGAAAGACTACAGATTAAAAAGGTTCAACAGATACAGGACAATTATGACAAGGAACATGAGAAAAGAATGATCATTTTTACTTAAAAAAAACTAAGTTGAACTATGTTCAAGATCACAGCAAAAAGTCACTACAGGAAACATAAAGGCACAAAATATTTCACATTTCACTTTAAAATTCATCAGTAAAATCACATGAACCGGAGATATTATAACTTTTTGAAACGGAGCAGAAAGTGTTGAAGCTGCCTCAAAGATTATTTCTGTTCCTCCATGAGTCAAAAAAACCAAAACGTTTCCTAAATGTGTGAAAAATAAACATTATGTACACTTTATGTCACTATTTAATTAAGTAAACCTGATGGAGAGTGAAGCTCAGAGAGTCGACACGTTCATGCTACAGCACAGTTCACTTGTCCACTTAGCAGGTGTGTTTTTCTGTCTTGGGATAAT
Organism: Notoglanidium maculatum; assembly: GCA_030068355.1. NCBI lineage: Eukaryota > Metazoa > Chordata > Actinopteri > Siluriformes > Auchenoglanididae > Notoglanidium > Notoglanidium maculatum. Next base: position 28,816,144 of record JAQQZX010000039.1, read on the forward strand.
CTTAGCACCGTGTGTGTGAAAGCTCCTGAGATGTCCAGCATGGAGATGTGTGTGTGCGCATGTTGCTGCTATTGTGTGCACAGTGCCAATGTTCAGGATGTACTCTTGTTTCGGAGTTTCTCGTTCTCCTGAAAAACACACACACACACACACACACACACACACACACACACACACACACACACAGAACCCATGAGACTGTAAAGCAGTGTACTGGAACACACATCTTAATCATCGCATGGTGATTAACTGATAAATACAGAGTAAACTATTTATGAACAGAATGATGTATAGGTGAAAAATTGATGTATGGATGAACTCTGACCTCCTGCAGCTTGGTGATCTCCTTCTTTAGCTTGACCATATATTCGATCTTCTGCTTGTGATTCTGGTGGCCCAGCAGTTTGCCGTTCTCCTCAGACAGGTAATCCACCTGCTTCCTCAACACCTCCACTTCCTGTCACGGCAAAACAGCGGGACACGGTTAACACGCGGCTAACACACGGGTGCGTTACAGGGACGTGCACTCTGTCGGTGTTCTCATCATTTCAAAACAACACATGACTTATTCAGAAACTCAGCGTGTCCCCTGGAGGAACCAGGACAGTTCTCTACAGTTCAGGAACAATAGTGGGTGGAGCTTGCAGAGCTGAATGGCCAGAGGTCATTTCCATGGTTACGGTTACGTCAGTGAGTGAACGTGGTCAGAAGTCACCTGCTGGAGCTCACTGTTTTTCTCCCGGAGGTCTCGCAGCTCCAGACAGCGGTTCCTGAGTTCAGTGGTCAGCTCCTGGACACACGTCTGAGACTGGACCAGAGTGACCTCCTGGCTCTGTAGACTGCCACACACACACACACACACACACAAAATCAGACCTCAGACTAATCAGGCATACACTGGTCTGATCGTGTGTGTGAGATTTTCCTGCTTACCTCTTCTGAGCTTCAGCCAGCTGCGTCGTCATTGTATTCTGAAAGACGGAAAAAACACACGTTTAGATTTTATACACTGATATACAGACCTGCAGTTTGAGGACGTTGTGGTCATCACCTTCGCACTCCTCTCCTCACGCAGGTCTCGCAGCACAGACTGGTGGATCAAATCCTTCAGATTCCTAAAACACACATGTTTATTACATCACAAACCAGAAATTTTAAGATCAAAATTAGAAATGATGTAAAAAGTGTTCTTTAAATGCTCTTTGTCTCACTGTGTGGTGTCGCTGTTCTGAGATTGCTGGTTCTGCGCGTTATAAAACTGCTCCAGTAGAGTCTGGATCTCCAAACGCATATTCTCCTTTTCACTAAGCTGAGCCTGAAAACAAACACACACACGCACACATACATTACTACAAGATTAAAAGTGCCCAGTCTATCATGGATGCGTCCCAAACCACACACATACACACATTTCACTACAGACTACAATGTCCACTTTTTTTTATTTACAAATTACAATAAAAAAAAATGTACAAATGTACAATAATTTGGGATGGATGATATTTTTATGCCAATAAACCCCAGTCCATCTCTTCATGTGTCATGTTATAGTGTGTGTGTGTGCGCATATGTGTGTACTCTGAGTCGCTGGATCTCGTCGTTCTTGGCCGTGCGCTCGGCGTTGAGTTCGGCCAGCAGCACCTCCATCGTCATCATGGACGAGCGTCGGCTCTCCAGCTCCTTCTCCTGATTCTCCAACAGTTGAGACAACTCCGCGTTGAAGCCACGTGGCGTGTGAGGTGTCTGCATACACACACACACACACACACACAATTAGTACACACACTTACATTACTTACACACACCCGTTCTACATACCAAGATTCAAAATTGAAATAAATGTATTACACTTCTGTATAACTACCTCTCCATGTTTACCTGCCACTCCATCCATTAATGTAATGAATAAATCGATAACCGTACCTGTGGGTTCGTTTTAGGTGAAGCAGAGGCATGACCACCATTTACAGTTCTCATACTGAGCTGTTCCTCCTGTTGCTTCAGCTACACACACACACACACACACACACACACAATCACATTTAGTGGAAACATGCCCCGCCCACTCAGAGACTGTGATGCCTACTGAGGCTCCATTTCTATTTAAAATGCAGCTCAGTGAAACAGGAAGCTCATGTGGGACAAGGCAACATTAAGAGAACTCGGTTCTCCCCAGGGTCCTACCTGTTCCTGCAGCGTGCTGATGGTCACGTCCTTGTCAGTGCTGAGACGCTCGGCTCTCTGTAGCTCTGTCGTTTTCTCCTCTAACACTTTACTGAGCTTCTCCACTTCCTCTGTGACATACGCCAGATCCTCCTGCAGCAGCTCCAACTGCAAGATGAACACACACGCACTCGTTTTTCTCTTTCCTTTGATGTTTCACTTCACTTGCCATGCTAACAAAAAACAATCATTATTAATTCATGTGTGTACTGCTGGTGTCTTGCCATATAAGGACATTTGGGGCGGTCTCTAGGTGAACTCGATGTGCTTGTTTATTAATTATTTTGTGATTAATAAACAGGCCAAGGGTAGAAGAATTTTTAAACATGACTGTGTGGCTGCAAGAGTAACATTATCTCTCTCTCTCTCTCTCTCTCTCACGGACACACCTCGACACGGTCAGAGGCCAGACGTCGCTCTGAGGCCTCTCTGAGCTCCTGGATTTCTCCCTGCATGCGAGAGACCAGTTTGTTCATGTTCTCTCTCTCTGAACACACTGCACTGTATTTCACCTGCAAACACCACAGTCAGGGTTCAGCACTCATCTCTCACACCACGGAGTCAAGGTTAAACACTCATCTCAGAGAAATAATTAATAAAAAAACAAATAAGAGTTTAAATTCTTTATGACCATGCATACTGGTACTAATGTAAATAATGTAATCCATATGCAGAAGAGGAAGCACTCACGGTGATGTCACTGAGGTCGGCTCTCTTCAGAGCGAGACTCTGATCCTTCTCTCCAAGCTCAGAGCGCAGATCACGTGTCTCTTTCATCAGGTCCAGCACCACGGCCTGAACAAACACACATGCACGCACACAAACCTAAAACACTGCCACTAGTCTCTAGTGCTTAGTTCCTATCACTTATATTTTAATTAAATTTTTGAGAAGCAAGGTACCTACAGAATACAGGTCACCTGTACATATAACATTTTCTCCCGAATAAGACCTTAGCCAGTTCCCACCCAGCTCTGCCCTATCACACGTCAGCTACCATCAGGAGAGGGTGAAGGCTAACACGTGCTTCCTCCGACACGTGAAGCCAACCAACCGTATTACTACCTTTTCAAACTGTTGCTCATGTTGTGTCACAGGGCAGAGTAACACACTCAGAGGAAGGCGCCCAACCTCCCTCTTCCACATACATGAGCCCAGGGACACTGCTGGTTAGTGTCAGGACAAAGACAGTATGCCCCTCCCACCCACAGAGCAGAGTCAGGCTTGCATTGTGTAACTCCTGACTAGACTCACTTTCTCCTGTTCAGTTTTCTGTTCCAGGCTGGAGATTTGTGCATTCGCATTGCTTACACTCTGCTCCAGAGATTTAATGTTCTCAGCCTGGGAAAAGACAAAAACAGAGAGAGCGAGGGAGAGAGAGCGAGAGAACGTCATACTTTCAAACACTAATGCAATGAAAACAGGTTAAATTAGATATCCCAAGTAATCGTCAGTAATACTGTAGCTACAACTGTTTTATTACGTGAAAGCAGTGAGACACACTCGCACACTCACACACTCACACACACCCACCTGCTGTTGGTTTTGAGCAGTGAGCTCCAGGATGTGTTTTTTGAGCAGCGAGTTCTCCTCCACAGCCTGCAGCAGCTCTCTGTGCGGAACAGCATGAGGTTCTCACTTTCACATTTACATTCATCATGCTATCTTTATCTCTCCTTGCCTCTTTCCATCTTCCCATCTCTCTTTCCCCCGTCTCCTCCCATCCCTCCAACTCATTCTTTCCCCAATTCCATATTTATTCTCACACACACACACACACACACACTCTTCCTCTCCTGCTATACACTCCCCTTCTCTATCAGCTCTATCTTACCATCCCGCTCTCCTTCAATCTCCACTCTGTCTATGGCTCTCTCTTCCTCCCTTCTATCTATCTATCTATCTATCTCTGTAAAAAATCATTCTGATCTCTATCTGAGGGAAAGGTGCTCAACTAGTTAGCTATATAATAATAATAATAATAATTATTATTATTATAATTATTATTACAGTTATCATCAGTGGTAGTGGTTCTTACTTGGAGGTGTTTTCTCTGTCTGCTTTCAGCTCCCTCTCAGATTGAAGCGTGTGCATCAACTCCTACACGCACACACACACACACAGGGTGAAAAAACAGATAAATCTCCTCTAATTTTACTTCATATTTTCTCTATTTATTGTCTCCATCACAGACAGTTAGTTAGAGGGGGGGCTCACAGTGATGTGTGTGTGCTGTTCAGTGTGTTGTCTGGTTTTCTCCTCCAGCTGTTGGTGATACTGATCTGCTTCAAACTTGAACTCAGCCTGCAGTGTGTCGAACGCGTCCTGTAACACACACTGCTGCTCCTGAAGCTCCTCCCACTCCAGCCTGACACACACACACACACACACACACAGGAATTCAATGAACAGTTTTTCAACAGACATGAATGCATAAGACAGCACCCTCTGCTGGTGTCTGTGTGTGGGCGCGTGTCTGTATCAGCTCTTACCTGACTTTGTCCAGCTGCAGCTGAGTACTGATTAAGCTGTTAGACAGCTGTGTGTTCTCTCTCCCCTGCTCCCTCCGCACCTCTTCCAGCTGTTTATCTGATGACTGCAGCATCACCCGCAGGTCACACACCTCACTACGCAACACTGCGAGGTAAAGGTCAAAGGTCATGGCCTCACACTCTCTGAGAACAGGCAAAAGCACTCAGAAAGGCCATGTTTAGTATGTTCACATTTACAACTTGAGGTCTGAGGCTGGGTTAGGATTCAGAACTTAGGGTTTTTTGTGAACTTGCAATTGCGCTCGCATGTGTGTGTGTGTGTGCGTGTACCCTCTGCTGCTGCTTTCTCCTCAGTGAGTTGCTGTTCCAGAGTGCTCACACTCTCCTGCAGCTTCTTCTGCTCCTCCATCAGAGAACTTCTCTCTGCACTGAAGTCCTACACACACACGCACACACACGCATGCACATGCGCACGCACAGGAAGTCAATATAATACTGCACATTCTACTGATAACTACTAATTTCAATCAGATTTGTTTAAAATAATTTTAATAATCCGAAAATATCACAAAAATGATTTAAATTATTATAATTATTAGTTAACCATGTGTTTTGTTTTAGATAAAATAAATAATGAAACCACAATACAGCTAAATTCATCTCGATAGACTTGTTCATTTAATACGATTAAATTAATCCTTTATTTATTATAGTTATTTAATTTTTTTTTTATGTTGAGTAATTATATTATAAATATCAAATTGAATTTGCATTTAAAGTATTATTTTTCCGAGTTATTATGCATTTGTAACACAATGAAACTGTATTTAATAATCTCAGATTATATACTAATTTTATATTTTATTTTAATATAATAATTTTTTTTCTTTAAATGGAATCCTACCTCAGCTCTGCGAGTGGACTGCTCCGTCGCCGTAGTAACCTGCTCTTCCAGCTTGCTGATTTGCTGAAGCAGCTTCCGGTTTTTGGTTTCCTCCTCGTCCAGCTGGCTCTTGATACGAGTCGTCTGCTCCTAACGAGAGTAAGGAAGAACCTCAACGCTCAGACAGACACTGTTTAACACTGTGTGTGGCAGAATACCCCCTGTGCCCAGCAATGGTACGCTCCACTCGGAGTTACCTGCATTTGTTTCAGCTCCTCAGTGAGAGCCTCACAGGCTAGCTCACTCATGGCAGGAGGGAGTTGTTCACTCTTGATGTCCTCCAGCTCCGAGTCATGGCCGTTTAGATGCTCGGGGCTGGACAGCGGCACCAAGCGGCTCCTCAGGTTATACGCTTTAGTCGGCGTCGTCAGAATCTGCAGAAATTGCAAAAGATCAGGAAAGAAATATGCTAACTGTAATTATAACAGCTGTAATCAGCAATCATTAGGGGTCCAATCACTTTGTTAAATAACTGGTTGAACAATTGGGCTGTATCACTAATGTCACACTCCAGCGTAGCATCAGTAATGACAATTATAAATCCTAAAAACGTCCCCTCTGAGCTGGGATTTTAACCTTGCAGATGGTGTACCTTAATAGTTTCAGCGTGGATCTTATTCAGCTGCGACACTTCCTGTTTGGTGTGAGCTTTAATAGCTTCTAGAATGTTTTCCAGGTGCTTGTTGGATTTGTCCAGGTAGCGTTTCTCAGATTCCAGCTCAAGCATCTGCTTCCTGGAAAAGAGGAAGTGATTATAAGGGCAACTTCAGAACTTCAAAAATGATCAAGACCGTTTAGCAAAGGTATAATTATAAAGTTTGTAAAGTTTATAAGTTTGAAAATAAGCTCGGCATTAATTCGAACACCAATTCGCTCCAATTAGGTTTGACTGGCCAATAAAACTAAATATTAGACGTAATGTTAGCTGGCTAGTTTAATGCCAGATAGTTGCTTTTGCAGAGATTACATTAATGTAAGCCAAGTTAACTCCTTAAATAAAAATAAATCGGTGCATTGCTGTGTTTAGCTAGCTAGTGTAGATTACATCTCTAAATCTTTTAATTCTATAATTAATGCCAGAATTGTATTCCGAGCTTTAACATCAAATTAAATGGAAAAAGGTTCGACCGCACCCGCACTCACTTGCTGACTTGTTTGTAATCGTCAAACGCCTGCATCATGGCAGTGAGCTCCGACTGTTTCTGTAACATCTGGGCCTTCAACCTCTCCATGGAAACAGAAGACAACGTCTCCATGGTAACTGGGGTGGAACAGGTAGGTGGAGCTGTCAAAGAGGAGAAAGTGGAAGAGAAGTAAAATGTTATTATTATTAATATTATTATTATTATTATTAATAATAATAATAATAATAATAAAACCTCCTGCTTGGCTCAGGGCCTCACCCCAAATCAAGCATCTTCACTCACCCCCCACTGCCCCTGTGTCCTCCTCTGACTTTAAAACCTCCTGAAAGGCCTGCTCGAGCTCAGCTGCAGATTGGGACGCAGCCTCCTGAGCGAGCTTCACCGCCTCCAGAGCTCTCAGCGCACGCACTTCCTCCTTCAGGCTGCAGTTCTCTGCAGCGTACCACATCATGCGTGGGTGATGTTCCACCTGAGAGAGTGAGCAGAGAGATGTGTGTGTGCACCTGTGTGAGACGCCACGTTAGTGTGTACCCAACCTAAACTGTGTGTGTGTGTGTGTGTGTGTGTGTGTGTGTGTGTGCGCGTGTGTGTGTGTGTGTACCTGTTCTCGGAGTAGGCGAATCTCTTGTAGCAGCTGATCGATGAGAATCTGGTCCTGCCGTGCCGGTTCCATTCGCTCTCCCTTCTCCAGCTCTCTCTTCAGGTGAGCGATGCGATCATCTCGGAATTTCAGGATCATGCGGTTGGACTGAATGAATTTTTCCTTCTGTGCCCAGGCCTCTTCCAAACGAGACACTTTCTCCTGCAGAACCTGCATAGGATCACACAGAGGATAGAGACAGGGACAGAGAGGGACATGGGGAGGGACACGGAGAGGGACAGGGAGACAGAGGGGGACACAGACAGAGAGACAGAGCCAGAGGGATAGGGTGACAGAGGGACACAGGGACAGAGACAGAGGGATAGGGTGACAGAGGGACAGGGACAGAGGGACAGGGTGACAGAGGGACACAGGGACAGAGACAGAGGGATAGGGTGACAGAGGGACAGAGACAGAGGGACACAGACAGAGGGATAGGGTGACAGAGGGACAGAGACAGAGGGATAGCGTGACAGAGGGACAGGGCAAGAGCTCAGGATCACTAATGGTGTTCCTCAGTGAGAGCCAGCAGAAAAAAACTTATTAATAACTTATTAATTTACCAAAATTATTCACATGAACTTGAAATTATTTATATATTAATGTGATATAAAAAGGTGAGTGTGTGTGTGAGAGAGAGAGAGACTGGAAGACCTTCTTCTCCTCCTCTCGTCTCCTCCACAGTCGTACAGCCTGCAGGAAGCGAGCCTTATACAGAGACTCCACTTCAGACGCCACTGCAAACACCACACACGCGCACACACACACACACACACACTTAGTCCTCATACTGTAACTACAGCGTGTGTGTGTTCTCATAGAGTATACTCAGTTTGTGTGTGTGTACCGGTGGGTAACTGCGGCCCCCCGGGTGCGAGCTCGGCACCGTTATGGCGAGTGGACAGAGCGAGAGCTAACTGCTCCTTCAGTTTCTTCACTTCAGCCTGGAGCTGCTTCACGTTTCCCTGAGTGTCCTCATTTATCATCGCCTACAACACACACACACACACACACACACACACACACACACACAACGGAGCTGAAAGTCTGATCTCACAAACATTATTTAACATTACTACATTAAAAAATATATATTAATTTAGTATCACAATCATGCACCAGACTACAATGAAGAAGTGAAAATTAGTTTCTTAATCAAAGAAAAAAATTTGGCAAACAAATAGCTAGTAGAGAAATAAGGATAATGTTTCACACTAAAGTGTCCATCATTTTTTATTCACCTTGTTTTTGATGAGTTTGGCTCTCTGGGCGAACTGCAACGTGGACAGCGTCTCTCCAAAGCACTTGGATCCGGGGTGTACGTTAGCAATGATGTAGGTCTTAGCATTGCCTCCAAGAGAGTCCTACCCCACACACACACACACACACACACACAGCCATGTTCATGTCACCACTCCTTTACGAGCATGCTGTATACAGTATAACCTTTGACCTCTTACCCTGAGCAGGAAGGTGAGTTTGGAGTCCCGGTAGCAGACGTGCCGGCTCCGCCCATTGGACATGTCCACCAGAGCCATGATCACCTGACCCAGGCACATCAGAGAGCGGTTGATGCTGCTCGCCTCCTGTGGTGTCAAAGGTCAAATAGAGTACAACATATTTAACAGCAATATTTATGTTTATACAGCATTATGTACAAAATAAAGTTAAACACATATCATGCACACACCCCCCCCCACACACACACACCTTCAGGCGTGATCCTTCAGCGTGTGTGTCTCTCTGCCGCTCGGACCCCGCCAGATCAACCAGGTTGAGTTGAGATGTTTTGATGTTCACCACTTCCTGTCCCGTCTCCTTGGACTCCAATGTCATGGTAAAAACAGCGTGAGAGCGAGACGACTCGCGATTCATCGATGTGGACGCTACGCGCCGATTACGCCACCCCATAGATAACACCTACACACACACACACACACACACACACGCACACACGCACACACGCACACACACGAGAAACAGCATCGGTTCTGTCCTGAAGACTGAAGTTTCTTTCATTTGTTATGAACTGATTTATTGATTCATTGTATTAATTCTGAACAGGTTTGATTTACTGGTTCACTGAATCAATTCCGAACTGTTTGATTGAATGATTCACTGAATCAGTTCAGAACTATTCAATTTACTGATCCATTGCATCAATTCTCTGTTCTGTTTGTTTAACCAGTTTAATAATTAACTGTTACAGCTTAAACAATTTATTAGAGGAGTTTTAAATCTGATTAATTTATTGTACAGTTTAAGTGATCTGAACATGTTCGATTCACAGTCACAATTCTTAAACTTAACCTGAGTCAGTAATGCGGTACAGAGACTGATTGTGTCGATTATGATCTGCCAGTTTTACTGATTCACTGTGTTGATTCTCTGAACTGCGTGTTTTAACTGACTTATTGTGTCATTTCTTTGCTCTGTTTAAGTAACTGGTTTACTGAATCAATTCTAAATTTGTTTGATTCACTGTATCAGTTTTTGTTCTGAACAAATAATCTGGACTCTATGCTATGAATCAGTAAATCAAATAACTTCAAAACCTTAAAAACTGACTGACAGTTTTTTGAGTTACCTGGTAGGCCTCCGCTGCCGAAGCTACGTATTTCTCCACCGCTCCTTCCACAAACACGCCTTTCTTAATGTCCTCTCGGAGGAACAGACTCGCTGAGGCGCTGTCCAGGAGGTCAAAGACCTGCTCGTTGTAGATCTCAATGAAGGAGCATTTACACAGGAAACTCTTTGCTCCTGCAGACTGCACACACGCACGCGCACACACACACACACACACACACACAAACATAGAGAACCCTAAAAATATCCTGTACAAGACAGCAGGAGGGTCTGTAGGCTAGTGGGCGTGTCTGACTGGAGGGTGGTGCAGACAGCGTGTGTGATGAGATGTTGAGTAACAGCTCACCTTCTCCACCTCTCTGTTGATGAGGAAGAACAAATACTCAAAACTACGAGGAATAACACCACGCAGCTCATCAGAGAAATCTGTCAGCTCATTCGGCCCTAAAACACACACACAGTTCGGAATTCATCAGCACTGTCACTGCCATGCCAACAGATCATCTGTGTGTGTGTGTGTGCGTGTGTGTGCGTGAGACCCACCCAGCATGGTAAAGGTCTTCCCTGAACCCGTCTGTCCACTGCAATGAGAAAATAAGGAGGAAAAAAACCCACCAAATTGAGTTATACTTTAATTTTCTTGTGTTAAACCTGATTATTGTAAAGAAACTGCACGTTCTTCTGCACAGCCTGGAGAACTCACTATGCGAATATGGTGCCGTTATAACCGTTCATGCACGACTCCACGATGTTTTTAGCTACACACGAGAACACAGATTCCTGTAGACAGATAAAAACACAGTCACAGAAGTTTACTCTTTTAAAACAAAAGAGGAAAAAAAAGCTCTAAAAACACAAAACTGGCTTAATAAACCACAGTAATTCTAATAATAACTTTAAATCCTTAAACATTTCGTCTCTTTTTTCCTGTGATTATTGTGTATATAATTATTTTCGCATTTCTTCTGTTATGCTACATGCTTGTTAATGTTTGGCTTTATAAACAATGTGACTTTTGACACTTTTGCGCCATCATAACGACTCACTTTAGAAATTCACTTCTTTCAATTTGCGCTTTGAGCGAAACAAACTAAGTATTCGGTTCCGTTTCATTAACTACTCTAACTCACATTAGTGATTCCATCCATCCACCCATTATCTATAGCGCTTTATCCGTCTGGGTGGCGGGGAAGCTGGAGCCAATCCCAGCATCTTGGGGCGAGAGGCGGGGTACACCCTGGGCAGGTCGCCAGTCCACCACAGGGCCGATATTAGTGATTCAAATCTTACAAACTTCACAGATAAGTGGTTCAACCGGACTGAATCCACAGTTACGACTCCCTTCGGTGATTTGACACGTTTAAACCACCCGCTGTAGGTGTTTAGTTTGATTCAGTCTCCTCTTTCCCTCCTCTCACCTGAGACGTGTCCACGTCCGCCACGTGATCGTAGGTGAAGTTCCGTGGCTCGGGTTTGGAGTTCAGACGCACCGTGTGATCCGAGGTCACCGTCAAACACAGACTCCGATCTCCGTCTGTCGTCAGCCCTGTGCCCTGGGTCAAAGGTCGCACACGGACAAACACCTTAATGGAGTCTCCATCACCGCTACAGAAAAAAGAGAAACGGATAAACAACAAAGAGGGGGAAAAAGATGTTTAATATATGATTATTACAAGAGAAGCATATGAATGTGAAATGCACAAAAAACATTAAAAACCGTTAAACCACGTGATTATGGCAGCGAGTTTAATGCAAGTTAGTGAGCTAAAGATAAGGTTCAGTGTTTTTCTAGTTCTGTTTTTATTTAATGAAATACGCCTGTGCAAAACAAATTACCGATTCACTGGGTCAATTCTGAACCGCGTGATTTACTTACTCGTTGCATCAAATCTCTGAACTGTTCTAGCTACTGATTCATTGTGTTAATTATATATATATATATATATATATATATATATATATATGTGTGTGTGTGTGTGTGTGTGAAAACACTGTGCTGGCGTTCAGGTGTCCGAGGTGTTGGAGCAGGATGGTGACGTCACCTGTTGGACTGGAGAGATAACGTCGTGTCTCCAGTTCCTGCAGAGAACAAAAACACCACCCGGTGATAAGAGTGCGGATTAATAACACACAGCAATGTTAGAACTGATCCGTTCACTGTGACTCAACGCAGAGCTCCAGCTGTGAGGGACCGGAAATAAATAAGTAAGACCGAACAAATAAGAGACCGACATGGAACACAGGGTCAGAATGAACACTCCATTTTTATTTTCATGTTAAAGTCTTCCGAGTCAGAAGAAGCAGTGGGAGATTTAATGCGCTCATTCCACTTTATTTCATTCATTTCTGAAGTTTACGTTTTGATTTCTATGTTTGAGGCTTTGCAAATTGGTAACACAATGAAAACACAGAGCAAATTATTAATGAAATCTTAAAACAAATATTTTAAATGGACATCATAAAAAATAGTAAGCAGTTATTATTTTTAAAAAAAGCATTATATAGGGGAAAAGTTTATATTTATTTGCTATCAGTGTGCTGTGTTTTACAGCTGACATTTATATACCACTTATATACATACCAAAATTCTGTCACAATAAAATTCAAAATTCAATAAAACTATGTATGATTCTGATATTTTAAAATATATATTTTCTAAAGTTTTGATTCGATTGGGAACACAACGTAATGATCTGATACAAATTAAAACAAGCAGTTTTCGCTTTAAATTCACTCTGTTAAAGACTATTTCAATCAAAATGTGATACTTTTGTTTACTCTTTAGCATTACGGACACAGCTAACAGGCTAACAGTTAGCTTAGCTTCATCAGATTGACGTCCAGCTTCAGCGCGTCAAACAATAAATAACCATTTAAGTCGCGAGTAAACAAACAAAAAGAGTAAGTGCGTTCATTAGTTATTAACTACCTCTTGCTTTGGGGTTCATCGTAGAATAATGACAAAGAAATAAAATAAACAACTAAAGAAATGAAAACGGCTCCATTCGGAACCAAAACACTTCGAAATTGGCGCGACGGGATTTTTTGACTCGGCTGAAGCTCCTGCTGGAGGGGGTTTTCATGGCGCAGAGGAGAAGCGGCGCCCCGTGCAGGTCTGGCGAAGAACTGCAACACTACAAACAACTGCGTACTAAAATACCAATTTAAAAGAAATTCATAAATTCTGGAAATAAAAATTCATATCAAAAACTGACGTATTTAATTAAACACCACAATTAAGTTAAGAGTAAAAGATTAAATTGAAAGTAACATGCTATTCAGTACAGGAGAAAGGAGATTGTGAGGTGAAGTTTCCTCTGAGGATATTAATTCCGTTGACCTCATTCACTCACTATTACAGAAACACTGATATGAGACACTTTATTCTACATGTTAACGTGACTGCCCCAGGCACCCAGACTCCTTCCACTTATTTCTTTATAATATTCAATAAGAAAGAAATTAAAACTTAAATATGCACAAAAAAGTGCTGTTAAGTCAGTACAAATCAGTAAGCTTGGTTTACAGACACAAACCTGCATGCGGCGTTAATTCGGTCATGTCGATTTTGCCTTCCAAGTCGGTCCAATACTTTGAGTAATCATGTTCCTTAAATGTCAAAGAAATTCAGATCCCAATGTGTTACCCAGTTGTAATAAAATAAAATAATGTTTGTTTTTTTCCCAATTGACCAGTTTTCCTCCATGTTTGGAGTGCATTTCAAATCATAAACTTTCCTGGTGCCTCAAAAAGCCATGCATTTTTTTTATGGCCCAACAGAGAAAATGAAGTAGAAGTCACAGCAGTTATGGGTCTTTTGCCCTTCAGTGAGACACTCAATATATTTAGAAACCTTTAGGACAAAAGGTAAATGTTTGAACAGAACTGGAGTGGTTACAATGTAGTTTTAATGTTTATTTTCACAGTTTATTTCCAGTCCATTTCCCACAGTGCCGGTTCTAAACAAGCCGCTCTCCCACTCAGCACAGGTTCGTCACCTCCATCTTTACCAAAACCTTCAGCAGGGAGTTTTCAGTGTTGCCATTTTTATATCCAATAATCAAAATCAATGTTTCTCAAACTCCTAAGACTTGGTGTGGAGAAATTGCTCTGCAAATTAGTTGGCCAAGGAAGGTTTTTTTTTTTGGTTCCAAAGAAGTTCAGTGTAGATCTCATGAACACAGACTCCAGGTAAATAACGCGTACAGTCAGGTGAATGGTTCTATAATGCAGAAGAAGCTCTTTATTTAAACCTTTCACTGAAAGAAGTCAGTTACACAGTAAAAGTCTCTTTTTACTCATTCAATACAACAATGAGAAAGATGAACAATGAGAAACACACATACACAAACACACAAACACCACGAATACAGAAGATGCTCAGCGTTGCTGCACTTTCGTGATCAGATCATCACACAGCTTGGTGATGTCCTCCACCTCCCTCGTCTGAGAAAACACAGGAAATAAAGTCACACACTGCAGGGACACATGCTGGTAAACAGCCCAGTTATCCTTTATATACACCCGAGAGGAAAATAAACAGACTGAACTGGCTTAAACATCACACAAGCAGCGTTCAGGTCACAAGTGAGATATTACTGACAAATAACCTACTGTAAGGACGACTTGTCTGCTTTAAAGGTGCCATATGTAAGAATTACAGTTTAACACATTCAAAAATTAACTAAAACTAAATACAGAATGTGAAGAAATACCAGTTGACATTACGTAAAAGTCCATGTACTGTGCTGCAGAGATACCTACTGAAGTTAGCATGCTAACCAGCTAGCCCTGACATGTCCTGGCTCATAATACCACTCAGCACCTCAAGAGGCAATAGTGAGTCACTGCCTTCAGTCCAGCCGGAAAGGATGAAGTAGTAGCACTGCCCTGAGAGCTCTCGTCAATCATGTTGACAAGGAGATGAACAGTAAAGGCAAGTAAACGCTTCTGTCAAGAAACGAAGTTCAACGGTAAAGAAAACGTGCGATAGAAATAGAAGCAAAGTAAGAGTGAGCACTGGTGTTGCTTTGCACCACTGGACACAGCTCTTGGTGAGTAAAGGATGAAGTTTGATGCTGAACTAAGAACATTTCTTCTAGACTGGTAAGTAAATAGCTATTAATGCTAACATTGGCTATTTAGTGATAACGTTATGTAATTAGCTACCTTTATAAGCTAACAATGTTAATGCGTTTGCTAATTAGCAGATACAAAGTTCAGACCAGTTAGAACAGCTGCATGTGGCTAGCTGAATTAGCTTGTGCTAGCTATTAGCTAGTTACCAAACTCAGGCAATTCTATGTAGCAAACAAACCGGGAGTCCCGACTTTGGTGGATAATTCAAACTGGATCATTTTTTATTTTTTATGACCGATGACCGTCAGGTTCGCTCGTGACCTGGCAGTGGAAGGAGGGACCGTGCATTTATTTATTTATTTTTTTTAACAATAGGGGTGCACAACCCAACTTTCTGGCGGTATACTGCCCCCTGTCGGTTTGGAGTAGGACTCGGCCAGGTCTCACATATAGCACCTTTAAACTCCGCTGGAATCTCTAACCCCAGGGTCATGACCTCACCTCAAACCGAACATCTCCATCTACAAAAGCTACAGAGAAGACGAGTTATTCTGTAGAAAGCATCTTTAAGTATTTCACTGAACTGCAGTACCTTCTGCTCCAGGTTCTTCTCCAGTGACTGCACTTTGAGCTGCTCTCTCTTGAGCTGCACCTGAAGAGCAGAGACCTCCACTCCCAGCTTGGTGCGCACCTCCGCTATCTGCTTATTCGCCCTGCACACAAACACAATTCATGAAGATTCATGTAATCCACACTGTTCCACCCTCAGTAACCAGGCTACAGTGGAGGATTTTTTACACTTCGCTTGGGATGTAACCACAGAGACTACAGCGCTGTTAATGCTTCTGTACAGAAGTTAGTGCTCCACTGAGAGAGCGCGAGAGAAAGCGAGAGAGAGAGAGCACGTGAGAGATAGAGTGAGAGAGCACGACACAGTTTAGGGTGTTTGAGGTGTAGGTAAGGACAGTGTGCAGTTAACAAACACAGTATTTCAACACCCGAGTTTGCAGAACACATGCATGGATAAAGCATGTAGAGCAATTTTCCTACAGACTGCACTGTAACCCCCAGGCCACGCACCCTTACCTTACACTCGCACCGCCATGCGACAGGACGCTAGTTCATTTTCTACAGATAAACAGATCTCTGAACTCTTACTGGTCGATTTTCTCCTCGGCGTGAGTTTTGAGCATCTGATAACGCTGCTCCTCCTTCCGCAGTCTGGCCAAGTAGCTCTGAGCGCACTGCTTCAGCGTCTCCTCGTTCTACACACACACACACAAAAAGACTTAAAAAGTGCAGTGATCTATACCAGCATTTTAACACTCAGAGGAAAGATATTCATTATATGCAGGATGAGTAACTATAACTATCTGACTCAAACATTTATTTACTCTAAAAATAGCTTTACAGTTAAAAGGGGGGGGGGGTGTCTTTGTGACCTTGTTAAACAAGATTCTACAGATGCTAGAACATGAGCTGCGCACCTTCTGGAATCCATCGAGGACTTCCTTGCGTCGGTCCAGGCGCTTGACGACGTCGGAGAAGGAGCGCTCCATGTCGCTCAGCTCTTTAGCCAGCTGCTGTTTCTCCTGAAGCACACTGCTCAGCTCGGCCTGCGCCAGCTCCTCCTTCTGCTTGTGCTCGGCTGGGGGTTAACACAAACGGACCTTCGGTCAGGCAGGGTATTAATGAAGACGCAGAGACGAGGCGAGGCGAGGCGTTACGGTAACTCACCTGTGATCTGAGCAATAACGGTCTCGAACTCGGACACGATCAGCCTGGTGAGGGAGAGAGTGCGAGGTTAAACACTGTGACTGTACATAAACACCAAACGCGCGATCACTGGGCGTGTGGGCTTACACCATGTGCTGATTAACCAGGGTCATCTTCTCAATCTGAGCCTTCAGAGCCACCTCCTTCCCCTCTGCCTAACACACACACACACGACACAAATGTTTCCCAAGCCACATAGATACAACGAATACAGGCAACCTGAAAAATAAAATAAGGATGTGCCGAGACTACATTCACAAGCGATTCTGAGTCACTGAAGAAACATTAGCCAATTTAGGCTAGGTGATTGAGGATTTATTTCATGAAGTTTAATTAAAACAGGTACACGTGAGATGTCAAGGTCAGTGCGTCAGCTATGATGGACACAAGAAATTTACACTGATGCGTTAACCAGCCGCAACGTCTCGTTGTACCTGTTTCCGAGCCGTTTCCAGAGCCGTGTCCAGGTCTTTCTGCGTGTATTTCAGCATGTCCACGATGACGTCCTCGCTACTCTGGGTCTGTTTCAGCGTCGGCACCAGCAGTTCCAGCACAGTGGGGTCCTGAACCACCGGAGACGCCGCCTAGAGACACACACGCGTTTTCTCACTTTGAAAATCCATTTTGTGTTTTCACTCAGCTATTTATTTATTTTAGACATGTTATTTATATAATTTTGTGCATCGTTGGGTTTGTCAGTACAAATCTCCAAAACACATGGCATTTCTGCAGCACTACAGCCTAGAGGACTGGAGTTACTGTGCAACATAATGTGAGCACAGGAACGTAACTCATACACGGATCGCTCTTTGGTGTGTGTGTGTGTGTGTGTCTCACCGGTGAAGGAATGTCCTCCAGCAGCTTTGTGCTTTCCTGCAGAGGTTGATGCCTGACCTCTGACCTTGCTGCCTCCATCATCCTGAAACACACATAGCCTTTATACACACACAATCAGTTAAAACCTCACGTTTTGAGGTGAAGCGTGACTGACCTGATGGCCAAAGAGGGACGAGGCAGACTGAACCCGGAGCTCAAGCTGTCCGCTGCGGCTTTCCTTGGGCTTTCCTTCAGCAGAGGGTCAAACTTCAGATAGAGGGACTGCTTGCGCAGAGCAGATTCCTTAAACTACATACACACATACACATGAATAAAAGTGGATATGATGAAAATTAAAAATTTTTTATATTAAATATCATACACTCACAGTACTGGATCCAAACTGCTCCAGATAATCAATCTGTCCATCCAGGTCGCTCGGCATGACTGCACAAAGGATATAAATTACACCATTTCGTCAACACTTGACAAAACACTCGTGACACACAACTTTGCAGCACACACACACTCACACATGGAGCCGGGAACAAACTCGTCATCGGCTGCAGTCGGGTCAAACTCCGCACTCTGGATCAGCGCGCAGGATAAAGCCGGCTGCGGCTTGGGAGAAAGCGGAACGCTGGGCTGCTGGGTTTCAGCAAACAGGAAGGGCTCGGGATCCTCTGCTGCCTGCGAGAGACACGAGAGATATTACTCAAGTGCGATGCATTAAACTATAAACATGGGCAAAAATGCTAACGTTTGAGGGAAATGGTGGATTTATCACATCAAGTACTCGGCCTTGTAAAATTCAAGCACTTTCAGTTCTGGCTCTTAGTGATCCAAGTGCCTTCAGCAAACCCAGCTGAACTTCAGTGATCATTTACAGAAGACTGGAGAACTAATCCACCCACCACGTTTCGGGATACTTCACACTCACCCTAGTGAAAGGTGCTTCAGCTTCTGCCGCCTTTTCAGCTTCAGAGGAAGGAGAACTGTTCAAACAAAGAATAAATTATAAACCAACGCCATTAAAAAACATACAGCTGTACACACACAAAACGCTTCTCACCTCAATGACCTGCGAGTGTGGTTCTCCAGAGTGCTTTCCCGGTTCTCCGACCGTGCTGGACTCGTAGAGCTTTCACTCACCACTGGAGCACCACGAGGAGGGGAGCTCCCCATTTTCACCTTCGCACCGAACGGATTAAAGTTTGGATCGTCGAGTTGATCAAAGTCGATAGAGTAAGCGCCTTTCGCTGGAGGAATTTCTGTCGCCGCACTGTCTGTTGTTGTGTCACATGACTTGGGTTTGATTTCTGGACTTTTCTTCTCAGCTGGAGCAGATGCTGGTTTCGCATGGTTCGTTTTCGTTTTGGAAAGCGGAGGCCTTTTTAAGCCGAGGCATTTGGGAGGAGGTTTGCGTTTAACTTCTTCGTCATCGTCAAAGTTGAACTCCAGCACCATGGGAGCCTCTTCAGGGGGCGCTACTGAGGGGACAGTGGTGTTGGTGTTCACCTCTGTAAGGCTGGGTTTCTCCATGGGGCAGAGTTCATCTTCCTTGCTAGGCGTCTCGCTGCTCTTCACTCCTGAGCTCGCCTCCTCGGCTTTAGACGGTGCCGAATCGCGGACGGGCGATTTCCTGGAGACAGAAGGAGAGTTCTGGACTTTTGAGCCACCGATTTTGAAAGGATTCACCGAGTCAAGATCATCAAAATCAATCTGATAGGAAACTTTAGGAAGTACAAGTGAATCTGAGGTGTCTTCGTTAACTACAGGAGCTGGTTCAGGAACCTCTACGTTCACGGTATCGTCGGCGCTTTGATCTGGGAGCGGCGTTTTCCACGGCTCGATGATCACCGTGCTGTCTGTGGAGGCGCCGTCAGCAGACAAGTCCGCCAGGGAATTCTCTACAGACGGGATAAAAGGGAGAGTCTCGTCCAGTGCCGCGTCGGCCTTTTCCGTAACCCCGTCCACGTCTTCGGGAGCGGGTGAGGAGGCGGGCGGAGCCGGCTCCGTCAGGGTCAGAGTGTCAGACAGCAGAGCAGCGGGTTTGGCTGGAGAGAGGATCATTCTATTGGAGCTCTGGAAGGGATCGATGGCGTCCAGGTTGTCGTAGTCGATGGCGTAGCCTCCTCTGCTCTGAATGGGCATGTCATCGTCAGGAAAGGAAGCGCCCGTTTTAGCGGGAGCGTCAACCGGCAGTGTGGAAGCGCTGTGCGGAGTGGGAGACCTGGAACACCGGGACATTGTTGTGAGACTTGCAGGTTTATTTAACCCTGAACTCCTACCATGCACATGAACATAAACCCTCAGCACTTACGTGAGCGCGAGAGACTCCAGCGCGGCAGTGCAGTCGTCCAGGGCGGGCATTCTGCCCACACGACCCGGGGACATGATCTTCTTCGTGACCGGGTCTCTGAGAGGAGTCTGGAAACAAACCTTAAGGAACAATCAGAGATAAACAGTCACTATAAAAAACCCATACATCAACACACTTGATTTAATTTATTAAGAGGACAGAAACAAGATGAGGATCAAAACCAACAATTTCTGTTCAAGTGCACATAATTTATGAGGAGAGGATGAAGACAAAAATATCACAGAAGAGTAAAAATTTTTCTGCGCTTTTACATGCCAAATCAAATGCTTCCAGTCGGTTTAAATGTTTTTTTTTAACTCAACATAAAGGGTGTGGGTGTAATGTTTATATGCACACGCACACATACTATTTTATATAGAGATACACACAGTATTTTTATTACTTTGCATTTAATATTAATTCATATATAAACTCCATAATCAGTCGTACCTTCACTCCTTTAGAGATGTTTTTATTAACATTCTCGGCCTGAGACGGTCTCAGGATGGACGGCCTGCCAGTGGGCTGATCCAGAGCGAAAATGTCAGCGCCCGATTCGGCCGGGGCGAGCTTGTGTACGGGCAGAGCGCCCCGATTCTCATCATTCACCACCTCTGAGCTCATACTGGAGGGGGCGGGGGAGAGACACACATATCAGTATAAAGCCACGTTCATCACACACTCCAACACAGAGCATGTGGGCCTGCTGATAAGAAGCTGGCTTTCACGCTGTAAATAAACAGTCATGAGACATGTGGAGAACGAGCAAAGGAATGTGATGATACAGCAGTGACTTACACATTAAATTACAATTCAGAGCTGGAGGTCAACACCACATACTATTAATATCATGCCAAAGTAAACTACATGTATCAGTACATTATTATTACTACTACTAGATATTACACTGATTGGATGCAGATGACTCGTTCTTTTTGTACATTAGTTCTCACTTCTCCTCCTTTCCATATTCATTTAATTTGAAGACATGAAGGCAGTCATTGCACATCTTCCTAAACTATACACTGCGTTCCAAATTATTATGCAAAAAGTGTTCAGGAGTGATAAGGTAAGAATTTGTGTGTTTGTCAGTTGAACTCATGGATGGTGATGAGTGTCGGCTCTTTATATC
>JAQQZX010000039.1:28838830-28850656 GCA_030068355.1 Notoglanidium maculatum
ATGACTACAATTCATATAGGTAATTTGGAAAATCTGAGAAAAATATGATTTGCATAATAATTTGGAACGCAGTGTAATGCTGCCATTGTACCAAGTTACTGCAAAACACTTGAGCTAAACAGTTTTCTTTTTATAATTTTAAAAATGTAAAGAAATACAAACTGATGCCAACATGTGAACCATTTGCATCTTTAAAACTGTAAAATGCTCCTATCTTTTATATAATACTGCTGCACTGTTTGTAGTTTGTGGCCAAAGCTATACACCACACATCACAGAAGTGACTCGAGACAACTGCAAAATGATTTTTCTGTCATGTGTTTGTACAATGACGCCATCCTTGTACGATTGTCAAACACATCATAGTCTGTGCATAATGTTCCTCCTGCATGTCAGGATCAGGGGAAAGCTCTGCCATAACCCTGGCTCTGGATCACTCTTCCTGAGACCCCCGAGTGAGCAGACACGGAGCAGGATCTCAGCGCTCTGGCCAGCTGACTGTCTACACACCACGGCCAGAGCGTCTGGGACTCGGGTCACAGGAAGTGAAACGACACCGCAACACCCCATCACAGTGCGAAAGTTAGAGGCAAAAAAAATCTGCAGAAAAACTTAAACGGTTTAGTGAAATCTTTTGAGACTACCCACCAGCATTTTTTATTTATACAGACTCTCACAGACAATGACACAGAGATGAATCTGAGTTAATGGAGGAAACTGGAGCCAGGATGAACAACCAGCCTTTACACCAATCTTTCTCTTCTTGCCATTTAAAATAATATAAACTAAATGTCCCCCAGCTTCCGCGACAGGTCCAGATTTTTACAGTAAAATCTCAGGTCAGGCTTCTGATGCAGGTGTTTATTGGTACACAGGTGTATAAAACACCCCTTTAACAGTTTACTGCGAGCTCTGAACCTCTCAATTAACTAACACTAATGTTCAGGAGCAAGAAGTTAATATGATTAATACTAGATAAAGGACTAATTACTTTTAATTATAGACTTTACAAAAGGGTCACTTTATTAAAAATCACAAAAAGACCCACGACTAGTGATGTGCCACCCTGGTGTCTGAGCTGGAGACGTCGAACTAAAGATCCAGATTTTCCCACAAACTGCTCCACGTGCCAGTTTTCCACAGAACAGATAAAGATGCTAAAAACTTAGCTAGCTAACTGGGGAAGAGATGCACCACCTGAAGATAAAGCACGCAGTCTTACACTGAAACACACAAATAACACGGCTTACTTTCACAAAGAGACACTTTCATACTCATTTAGAGCAAAAGTCGCTTTCTACACACATGCTAGTCATGCTAACCTGTAACGGATGCTAGCTCTTCTGCTAATCACGCAGGTATTAATGAATTATATTAAAAGTGTCAAAAACACAGAGGCCTTGTCAGACAGCCTTTAATCCATAACATTATTCTATTACCGAGTAAAAACAGAGCTAGCTAGCTAGCAAAAAAATAAATAAACTGCCAGAATACACCCAAGCTAAGTATTAGTTAGGCGTTGTATCAAAGTAGTAACATTACAGCAAACATGCCAGCGTGTGAAATATAAATAACACTAATATAAATAAGAATAATTACCACAAACACCCCTGCTAGTGTGTTCTTCGTGCTATTTGGCATGCTAATCAGCACACACCAAGCCTTCCAGTGACCGTTAGAACAGACACCAACTCAAACCGGATACAAGAGCAACAGTTCCGCTCATAGTTTCCGATTAATGGTGTACAGCGTTATGCTATGTGACGCTGGAAAACTTACCTCAGTGTATATCAGAAATAACTTTCAAATTCGCTTGGTTCGAATCCAACAAAAGGGAGAGAAAAAAACCCCGTGACAAGCGACACCGCTCGTGCGTTCACCTCAACCTCCGTGTCTGTTGGGAAGTCAAATTTTAAATTTAAACGCCACCGCGCGACGCCCAGGAGGCGGGATGTAATACGAATCCACCAATGGCGTGTCAGAAAGCGCTGCCGTTCTTATTGGTCCTCCCACAGATGGACGTGTACACAGGCGAATAAACACACGGTCCCACAGCCGGCGTTCAGCTTTTGCTTACCGTTTCATGTAATATTAAAATACAAAAGAAGTACAAACGGAGATGTATTTGAATAGTGTATGGATATGATTTATCAATAAAACTCATCATTCTGGTTTAATGCTATTACCATCACGAGAGCTCGTGCACTGGCGCAAGATTATTATTATTATTAGTATTATTATTAGTAGTAGTAGTATTATTGAATTATGAAGCTGCCAAAATGTCTCAAACACACTGAATATATATTGCAAATGCCCCACTATTTGCAAACAAACAGAATGTGATTTATAAATGCCCCACCTTTGCTTTACACCTCTCAAACACAATGTGCACATTCTGTTTGTTTGCAAATCGTGGGGCACTTGTAAAAAATATGCAGTGTGTTTGTGACATTGCTTTTTTAATTATATTGTAACAGATCGGATTCCAGAACACCACAGAACGCAAGTACTCCCGTGTAAATGAAATCATTTCACTCCCAGACACTAGAGGGCAGCAGCCATATGCAGCACGTGCGAGTAAAACGCAATGAATTTTTGACGAGATCAGCAAAATTGGACGAACAAAATTAGACAAACAAAAAGTACATCCAGTGCACTTTAAATGTAATTAATTTAAGAAAAAATTATAATACCAACAAAAACTCATCATCAAGAAACTATCATTTCTTATACAGAACCGTTAGCCTTGTCTACGCAATTAAATTCAAATAAAATGTAATGTTTACGATGCAGGAAACAGTAATAAAACAACATGTTGAGGACATGACAATGATGTGTACATAACATGTATATCAGCCATATAAATGCACCAGATTCCATATATTTTTGAAAGCCAGAAAATATAATTACTGTTTATTTATATTTTTATAAATCTCTTTTATAAATCTACATGCCATTATGTTTATAAATAGGGAAATGTAATATATATGATCATAAACATTCACATTATCCTCCTTTTTAAATCTTAGTTTCAGAAAACATTTTTAGATATTTTACCGCTAGAGGGCAACAGATGTAGATATATATATATATATATATATATATATATATATATTTATATTTATATCTAGGACATTTATATTTAGGACATTTACACCACGAAAATCTCTCTGTGTGTGTGTGTATGTGTGTGTGTGTGTGTGTGTGTGTGTGTGTGTGTGTGTGTGCGTGCGCGCGCGCTGGCTGTGCAGTTTTCATTAATAGCGGTCATTATAACGCTTCATTAAGTGCTCAGTCAGAAGCATACAAAGGCGCGTCCGGAAATCCGCCAATCACACACAGCCTCTGTCTGAGCTACAGCCACCCCGACCAATCAGAACGCAGAGTGGGATGATTTGAATGATGCGGCGTTTCCCAGGCAACCAACTGTTTCCGTAAAAACGATTTACTCCATTCACCCAAAGCGAATAACTAATTAGCTAAATAAATGAATAAAAAAAAAACAAGCAAATAAATAAATAAGATAGTACAACAGACCAATACAGAGCTCAGGAAGGAAGATTTAACCTTCAGGAAAATTGATGTTTAAATCGTACTGAAAGTGTTCAGGGAGAAAATGCGAATATTTTCCCTCAAAAATGTATAACAAAAATATTAAGTCGATTCTGAAAAAGTTGTCAGGATGTGGAATCTTGATTGTTCCCATCTACACAGCGTAAGGAGGCTGGAGGACACAGTTTAGTTGACTCGTGGGATCATCAACTTGCTAATTTAATTACACACAATATCCCTAATGAGAATCCTCTCCACCAACTGGAATCGCGTGTTGTGGTCTGATAAAATCCATATTGTGTTAAAATGAAGTGGTGTTGTCATGTGCACACACTCCTGAGCCTCAGCACGAGCTCCACACGCGTGTCCAGCTCTGGCGGTGAGACAGCCATCAAAATGGAAAGACTGAAGCCCCGCCTCTGATCAGCTCCTATTGGCTGACACATGCTAACGTCACAACACATCCCAGTAGAACGTCAATAACATCACAGCATAGGTTTTGTCTTTAGCCATCAATGTGTGGCCCTGTTTACACTTGGTTTAAAAAAAACAAACATTCAAATTATAAATGCGTCTTAAGCATTCAGGTCACAAATGGACAGCCGGGACACGTCGCCGTTTACACCTGTGTTTATCATGTGCCCAGCTGACCACTTCTGTTCAAATTTCATGACTGCCTACATCACTTCCACTAGGTCAAAGTTCCCCACGCAAAATTATATTAAAACATTACACCTGCAACATACAGTACCTTCCTTACTTTCTTGCACTCCAACTGTGTACATCGGCGATCTGCTCTATTTTTTTCCAGCGTGTCGCGCTGTTACCAAAACAACCATCGCGTCCGGCATTAAAGACGTATTTTCCTGTTACACCCGTGTTGGGATGCATCAGCATTTACACTACAGAAGGTATGTGGTTAACTGCGTCCCAGACCACCTCAGCAAGCGATTTGAGATTTTGGAGATCGTTTACACTTTATTTAGCGCCGTCCAATTGTGTTCAGATCGCCTGAGACACATTTTAATACCGAGTGTAAACGGGGTCTGTGTGTGTGTAAGCCATCAGCTCCGCATCCTCACTGAAATCTAAATGTTCCTGTGACACCAGAACCGGCTAGCTGCAGACTTCCAGTCCTTCCTTATTAGCTACATTAGCCTTCTAACTTTACTGCAGCAGATCGCTGTTCATCGGCTACACCTGCACCAACAGGACACCGTGTGCTTTAAAACTGCTTTCTGTAATTTAAAACTATAAGCTTTACACAAATCTAAGACACTGCGCTTAAAATTTCTACAACTTGTGCACTCCGCACAGAAAAGGAGAAGATATAGGAGAAGTGTGAGGAATTTACACACAGCAATAAACATGGAAATGAATTTAAAAGCACAGAGGCATTGGTGCGAGTGTCATAATCCTGAGAACACACACACACACACACACACACACACACACACGATGATGAAAACTTCAGGAGGAAAAGCGTGGTCGAGTCACTGCTTCCTCTTACGTTCACACAAAAATCATACATATTTAAGAAATATGAGCAGAGCACACACACACCCCTACACCTCAGCCAAAATGGGTATAAGAACAGATTTTAAACCTTGCTTCTTTATTTCAATCCAATGCACCTTCACACACTGTGTGCATTGTGTGCACGTGCAGTGTGTGTGTGTGTGTGTGTGTGGGTAACTGGTTGTGCAGGTCAGGGAACTCAAACTGTCCGTTGATTTGTGGTAAATTTTTCTTCCTCTAAACGGTTGCGTTTTCTTACACACACCCAAATAACCAGGATCAAAAGTTAGTTCATTTTTTTAAACTGCATTTATTTTTTTAAGCAAAATAGAATCTGTGATGTGAAAAACACACGAATGAAAAAGTATTTACACCACCATTGTGCAGATTCGAGTTGTGTCCAAAACAAAAGACAAACCAAAAAAAAAAAACTCTACAGGGCATGTGCAAATGCTACAGCAATCACATGCGTACACACAAACACACACACACACACACACACACACACACACACACACACTGAGGTAATTGAGGAAAACATGGAAAGATGTGCATCATTAATCATTAACCAGTAACATTGCTGCATCACCAGAAAGCACCGCTTGTGAATTTCATCACTCCCCCCATTTATCACACACACACACACACACACACACACACACACACACACACACACGGATATAATGGATCATCTCATCCTTATTAAAAAGAAAAAACACAAACATTTCCTGCTCCTAATGTGCAAAGTTCACCTGGTATAAAGACACGACCACCTGATCACCTGTCCAGATTAATCATTACTCTCTCTCGCACTCACACACACCTGAAATTTAAGCAGTCTCACAATTCTCACATTTCATTTCCCAGGTATGAAAGCTAGACCCGTGCAGTCGCTCTGAGGAAGCAGACTCCAGCACACGCTGACGTACGACAGTGTTTTCTTTTCCCGTTCCAGTCCTGAGTAAACACAGATAACGCGAAGCTCCTCCCAATCAGATCACACCACGATACGCTTTCAGCTCATCCATCAACGGCTTATTTCTGCTGATTTCTGATTTAACTCCACTCCAATCTCACGAATTTCAGGAAGGGTTCGAGTTCTGGGTTCTTGCAGGTGTGTGTGTGTGTGTGTGTGTGTGTGTGTGTGTGTGTATCGCGGGAGTTTCTGGACATTAAGGCCGTACGTGCGGTCACTCTGGTTCTGTAGTTTAGTTTACCTGCACAGCTCTCTTGCTTTCAAGTATTTTTATTTTTTAGTTCTGAATTTGACTCAACCTTTTTGCATAAAGTGTGTGTTAGCTAGCTTTAGCACTCCACATGAAAAAGTCACATCATTAACCCTTTTTACTCAGAATAAATCTCCTTCGGATCGAGTTCATGGCTTCTTGAGGGCGCTGATTTTGCGCAGCAGCAGCTGTCTCCTGGCTCGCAGTTTCTTCCTCTCCTGCGCTTGCCGTCTCTCTCGTGCGCGCAGCTGCAGCAGGTACTCCGTGGCCTGGGTCAGGATGGCCACCTTGGAGGTTTTTGCAGACACCGACAGACCCGGGATTTCGTTCCGGAGCATCTGGAAGCGAGATCGCAGGTCGTCCCTCCTCTTCCTCTCCAGGAAGTTCCTGCGCTGCCCGGTGGAGTCCTCGGAGTCTGAGCTGGCCGGAGAGGAGGAGGACGAGGAGGAAGATGATGGAGCAGATAAGAAAGAAGGCTCAGCTCGGGCTCGCTTACCGAGCGGCTCTTCATCGTCGAACTCCTCGTCGTCGGGGTGATGGAGGCGGCGCTCGTCGTCAGACTCTGGAGACGGGGCGGCGTAGTTGTGCTGCTGCCGGTGCAGAGAGATGTGGAAGTGTTTCTTGCGCGGGCCGTGTGGGTCGGCGCTCACCGCGATGGTGATGGGCGTGCGAGTACGCTTCTTCAACCGGTTCTCCACAGTCACCACATCGATCTCATCATCATCTGAGGGTGAAACAGCAAAGCGCACACTTAGACGCTTTCACAAAGTCTCAAAGCATTTATAATGCTTCAAAGACCACAAACCTAACACACGTCTACAAAAAAGGAAATCAGCGTTAAGGCGTGTGTGTACATTTCCATTTTTCTTAATTACACAAGACAAGACAGAACATTCCAGGAGCTGCCCGTTTCTGCAATTTCTGCTTAAATGGTAAACTTTTAGAGATCGAGAGTTCTCAGGCTGGTAAACTAAAAACTTAAGGTTTTTAAAAGGTCAAACTGAAGAAATGCTAAAGAAATGAGTTCAAGCAAAATGCCTTTACAGGTGTAAAAAGTTCCAGCAGCTGAATTTTTTCCTTATTTTGGACTGCAATAAACTGCAGAGAAATGAGAATGTAATCCAGGTGTGGAGCTCAGTAGTCATGTTCAGGTATAGTTTAACACATTTTCATATTGTCCTGCTCGATTGCATTCATTCGGTTCATCAGCGAACTGTAGATGACATCACTTCCTAAACTTTAAATTGTGAAACAGTGAAAACTATTCTCAAATATATAACTACGAGATTAATGAGGCATGAAGATTCTTGTTCATGGATTAAACATCACACGTCAATTCCTGTTCTCACTCATGAGCTAATGATGTGACCCAGAACAGGAAAATGCCCACGGTGCACTAAACAGGAAGCCACATACGACTTCCTCAACAACATCCCTGCATTGTGGTCGCCGCGCGCAGGCTGGGGCTCTTACCGGACGAGTCGGAGCGCGACTCGGATCCTGAGGACGCCGGGGTTTTTTTGGACTGGGACACGGGCAGGTTGAGGACGGCTGCTGGGTTCACGCACCTCGTGACCTGCATGTCAGTCTGTCTCGCGGCGCTCTGGACACGTGGCGTGTTTGCGAGCGTGAGCTCGTTCTGCGTTTCCGAGCGAGGGGTCACTCTGGTGGCGTTGAACCCGCCGCTCCACATGCAGTCCTTAATCACCACCGAGCTCAGGTTCCCAAACACGTCCAACGGGTCCAGCTTCTTCAGAGGGAGACCACCGTAATCGTCCGACGCCCACATGCTCCGCTCCGACGCCGGCAGGGGGAATAACGAGCGCCCCGAGGAGAAGGACCTGGAGGGAGACACGGGCGGGGTGGGGAGCAGCTCAAACTTCTTCCAGATATCCTCACTGGGTGCCGTGGACATAAAGAAGTCTTCGATCCTCCCGTCCATCTCATCGTAGAAGTAGTGCTGGTTGTGATCACACTCCATTTTTAATCCACACACACACACAAAACCAGGTCCAGTCTCACAACCTGCAGCACAACAACACAATCACATGCGTTAATAATCCAACATCACTACACAATACAGCGACATCCTGAGGGAATTTAGGTTAACACAAATACTACTTTTCTTTTAGTTACATAAACATAGCAAAGGAGAGGAAAATTAAACAGCTGAAAAATAGCAAACATTTTAAATCGTCGCAAAAGACGATTAAAAGTACAAAAAAAAGTACATAAGTAGTACATAAAAGGTTAACACATCAAATCCTGTCTGGACTAAATGATGAGCTCAGGAAGAAAACCACACATCCTTAACAAGCAAATAAATGTTGATATCTCCAGTGGGGGAATCGTTTTAAAAGCTGTGTTACGAAACTATTAAGGATAAAAACAATGGGAAAGAGGAACTGAGCTACCTTTAATCAGAGCTGATCGCGTTAATTAAATGTGAGAACATCAATGTCTGTTTGCTAATTTGCTTCCTGTACGTTTGAATAAAATGCACAGCCGATCTGAATCATTGTACATGTTGTGATGCCTTCATATCGCGATAAACATCGTTGCATCGTCCACCTTTAGAGCTCTAACGCACTACAATGGGGCTGGTGGAAGCGCGAGCTCACAACGCAACACAATGAAACTCGTGTAAAAGTCGCGTATTGCTGCTTTAATCCTGCTCTAGAACACACACACACACACACACACACACACACACCTTATAACAGGGAATGCAGTGCTGATTAGGATAGAAACCTAGCTCAGATTTAGCGTTGCAGAACTTTACAGCAGATAAATCACTGCTCGCGCGCGCGCGCACGCACGCACAGCATACAGTAACAGCACGTGCGCATAGTGACATTACTATTGTTACTAACATTTCTGTAGAGTTTATGAATTCTTTTGTGAGGTTTCTGCACTAGAGTTTACATGCTCATGATTGTCCCACCAAAAAGGAAAATATTTTTTCCGCATTTCACAGTTTGGTGAAGAATCAGGAAGCGCTGCGCTACAGAGCGCGAGACACTAAAGCCAACACATTCCCATCTGCGCGGATCTCCAGCCATGCCCAGCCTGGCCAAACGCACGCGGAGGCGAGGCGAGGCGAGGCGGCGTGCTTACCGCTGCATTTGTTCCCGTCCGGATGAAGGAGAAGCAAAAGGAGAGCAGAAGGAGAGCAGAACCCAGCGCTGAAGGACAAAGACACAGAACAATTGAACTTCCGGAACAAAGGAGGAAAAAATCTCCAACGGCAAGAAGAAGAAACACTCCTGGATCTGCGGTTTATAAATCCCAAGTTAATTAGAAACGAGACAGAAGAAAAAAACAAACAAACAGAGAATAAAAATACGCCTCTATGTACAACTACTGCAGATAAGCAGCACGAGACTGGAGTATAAACCGCACCCGCGCGCCACTTTCGCGCCACAGCTGCGCCTTTGTGTCGCCCAAACCACGCCCCTTTCCACACATAGCCCCGCCCACTCATTTCAATAACCGCCCCATTTCCAAAAACTGTTTTGTATTTCTCAGCTTTTAGCCTTCTGTGTCATTAGCTCACAACATGCTAGCTAAAGATAGCAGGTTTAAAAATAAAAAAACACTTATTATCACCTAACCCTAACCCTAAGTTTCTTTGTTTCTCTCTCTCTCTCTCTCTCTCTCTCTCTCTCTCTCTCTCACTCTCACACACACACACACACACACACAAGCGTTGTTGTTTTGCTAATACAACAAGCCACGCCCTTTCGTGGCTACGTCACATGAGCCGTTTAAAATACAACAATGCTTTTACTTCTGACTTATTATTTACTTAATTTTTGTTGTTGTTTTACGAATTGTTCAGTAAAATATAAGAATCGCAGTTACATTTGGGAGCGGTGTATATCTTATATAGTTTATCTTCAACATAATAGTTAGCATAGTTAGCAGACCTAACATCTCCTACTGTAGTTTATACATAAACAGCATATGCGTTAAATTTACGTTATAGTCAGTACCATGTGTCCATTGAGGGGGGACAATATCTGTATTTGTGGTAAATAAAATATTTATATAAATGTATTTACAGTCTGTTTAGACATAAATGCAC
Organism: Notoglanidium maculatum; assembly: GCA_030068355.1. Taxonomy (NCBI): domain Eukaryota; kingdom Metazoa; phylum Chordata; class Actinopteri; order Siluriformes; family Auchenoglanididae; genus Notoglanidium; species Notoglanidium maculatum. The sequence goes on from JAQQZX010000039.1 coordinate 28,849,214, forward strand.
TGATTATAAACTTCTGAGATGCACAGGATGAATATTTCTACACTAAAGAAGGACTGACTGGGATTCATTAACCTTCTAAAACATTTCAGTAGAAATGGCTTAAAAATAGAAACACATCCCTCATTTAACCAGATAAGTCAGAAAATCTGTGAAATGTAAAACCTAATTCAGTAAAATGATCATTTACTCAGTAAAAATACAGTGCAGTTTACAGTAGAGTTTAACACAGTAAAGTAAATCATGTTTAACACTTACATTAGGACTGGGCAATGCGTCGAAAATTTCAGATCACAATCCGCAAAGACTACAATATTTAGGTTCACATACAGACAGCCAGTGAAACGGCAGCTTTGCATTTTAAAGAAACTTATGAAAAATGAATAAATAAAAAAAAATCTAAATAAAATTAACTGACTAAGAAGGAAAACTAAAATATTCTGTGAAAAAATGAAAGGAAGACATCACGACACCTCGGAAAAGTGTATTGTGGTATAAATAATCATGGTATCAATACTATATCGTCATATCATCCAGACATTACTCACATCATTCACTCAACCCTTTTGTCTTAAGCTCTTTAATTTGATTGATTTTAATACGTGTAATGAAACCCTGCCCTTATGTGAGACTTACGCAATCTGCAGTTTGTGTATCTGAACAATTGCAACTGAAATGCCTGACAAGCTTTGGGCCTAAATATTTGTGTGTGTGTGTGTGTGTGTGTGTGTGTGTGTGGGTGTACTGATACACAGATAATAAAAATATCTCCTGAGTAATGAAGTGTGTGTGATGTGACGACACCCTGAAACTCATTTTCACCTCCACACTGTAAAGACAAACATCAACGAGGATTAACTGCAGCTCTTCTCACAGTGTGAACGATAGCTGATGCACACACACACACACACACACACACACACACACACACACACACACACACACACACACACACTTCATGTTCTTTGTCATGTGTGATTGGTAAAAGACTCAGAGGTGCTGTTTAAAGTCTATTGTTCTATAAAGCTCTAATTTGACATGCGCATGTATAATCACACACCCCCATCTCTCTCTCTCTCTCTCACACACACACACACACACACACACACACTGCTCCATTGCAGTCCAACCCATGTACACACACTCTGACTGAACCCAGTCTAAAACATTGAATGATTTGATTGGGATTTTTTTATTATTATTTTTTTTTAATCAGATACAGAAATAAAAGATGTGATGCACACTAATCTGATAGATGTGTACTGTCGGGGGGTCTGGCAGGGGGGCTCAGAAATGTTTTAATGAGTTGGATTCTGCATTCTGGTGTATTTTTAACAGGTTGTTAAACACCTAATTTTACCTGCAAAACTCACTTAATTCAATGACTATTTTAGAGACTCACAGTAAGTCCTCATTCAGCTCGTCCACATTCATCAGCCTGTGTTT
>JAQQZX010000039.1:28856843-28868203 GCA_030068355.1 Notoglanidium maculatum
TGTCTGTCTGTCTGTCTGTCTGTCTGTCTGTCTGTCTGTCTGTCTGTCTGTCTGTCTGTCTGTCTGTCTGTCAGTCAGTCAGTCAGTCAGTCATAGCAGCTCAGGTGGTTCAGTGGGTAAAGTCTGTACCTGTGCCTGTGTGAGGTGCTGGGTTCGAGTCCTGCCTCAGGTGAGTGTTGTATGAGTTTCTGCTGTTTCCTTATAACTCAGTTCTCTCTTTACAGGTGGAGGTGAACACTGAGAGATAAACTCCAGCAAAACTGAAAGCCACTTAGACACAGCCATCCTTTTTTTGGGGGGTTTATTTTTCACCCCGCGACAAGAAAACGCAGAGCGCTCCCAGCCGAGGCCGGGCTGAGAACCGCACGCCCTGCCACCCGAGGCGACCGCGCCAAACCCCTAGGTCACAGACGTCACTTAGACACAAACATCCTTTTTTTTGGGGGTTTATTTTTCACCCCGCGACAAGAAAACGCAGAGAGCTCCCCGCCGAGGCCGGGCCGAGAACCCCACGCCCGGCTGCCACTTAGATACAGTCATCCTTTTTTTGGGGGGTTTATTTTTCACCCCGCGACAAGAAAACGCAGAGAGCTCCACGCCGAGGCCGGGCCAAGAACCGCGACCGCGCCAAACCCCTAGGCCACGAACGCCACTTAGATACAGTCATCCTTTTTTTGGGGGTTTATTTTTCACCCCGCGACAAGAAAACGCAGAGAACCCCACGCCCTGCCACCCGAGGCGAACGCCCCAAACCCCTAGGCCACGGACGCCACTTAGATACAGACACCTTTTTTTGGGGGAGTTTATTTTTCACCCCCCGACAAGAAAACGCAGAGAGCTCCCTGCCGAGGCCGGGCCGAGAACCCCACACCCGGCCGCCAGAGGTGCCCGCGCCAAACCCTAGGCCACGGACGCCACTTAGATACAGTCATCCTTTTTTTGGTGGGTTTATTTTTCACCCCGCGAGAAAAAACTGCAGAGAGCTCCTCGCTGAGGCCGGGCTGAGAACCGCACGCCCTGCCACCTGAGGCAACCGCGCCAAACCCCTGGGCCACATATGCCACTTAGACACAGACATCCTTTTTTTGGGGGGTTTATTTTTCACCACGCGACAAGAAACCACAGAGAGCTCCGCGCCCGGGCTGAGAACCCCACGCCCTGCCACCCGAGGCAACCGCACCAAACCCCTAAGCCACGGACGCCACTTAGATGCAGCCATCCTTTTTTTGGGGGGGGCAACAAGAAAACACTGAAAGAACCTGTTTCTGTAACGTACTGTTATACTTGTTGTTAATAATATAATATATTATATATACACGCACTATAATATATTACACTATTTTATATAGTTTGTGTGTATATATACTACACTACTATATATACAATATATAAAATATAGTTTATATACTATATATATAACTATAACACATATTAACAGCACAGCCTTTACCCACTGAGCCATCAGAGCTGATGAGTGACCTGTTTTTTTAGGGGATTTATCTTTCGTTGTAAAATAAAAGAACGTGTTAATAAAAGAATGCGCTACTGCAACAAATAAGTCAGGACATGAATTCTGATCCTCTCATCTGACATGAACACTGACCTGCTGAGCCACTGACCTGCTTCAGCCAAGCGGTCATCACATTTCTTTCCAGACAAGTACAGTGTTCATCCTCTGAGTTTATCTTTTGATTTTAGAAAGAATCAAAACCTTGGCGTACAGGTTTGGAAGCTCAGGTTTCGTGATTCAGGTAGATCAGGCTTAACCTGGAAAGCTGCTATACACTTTACACCATCTCTAGCGAGATGAATCCAAACCTGGAGGCCCAGGATAGCTCAGCTGATATTTTTTGTCCAGCCCCGTGTGTGATGGCTAAAACTTTACATCCAGATGAACCTGCAGTTCAAATGATGTAGACAAAGTGGGCGGAGCTTAGCAACCTTGTTCCAGATGTGGTCTGGAAATTATGCTGCAATGGTCTACCCTCAGAAGCAGGACGTCTGAGCTCCTTTTTTGACCTCTGTGTGTTTGAGCAAAAAAATGCCTCCAAGTTCAGCTTTTGTTAGCAACGATCTACAAACAAGCTTCCAAACAGTGACCTGTAGCGCCAGTGCTATATATTTAATAAGTGAATATGTCTTTGTGTTGACTGATCTAAAAGTGTGTGTGTAAACATCATTTACAGGGACGACATGCTGCTGTGTTTACTGCTGATGCTCTGAGTGGACATGTGGATTTGACGTCACTCCCTGAGGATGAGGATGAGGATGATGTTGAGGAAACCATCCTGAGTCCCTGATTAAGAATTCTGAAATGAGGGTTTTCTTTGTTTTGTTCTGGTCAGAGGACAAAACTGAGGAGTTACAAGCTTTGGTCAGATGCAGACAGGGCAGAAAAACTGAACCAGAACTCAAACTGCAGAGATAAAATAATAAATCAATAAATCAGTGCGTGGGTGCTACAGTGAAATGGTGAGTGACAGGGGTGTGTGATGTAGTGGAGCTACTGTTACAACCCTGAAGTTGATTATTTCCATACAAGAGGACATTCTCAAGTGTTGTATTCCTCTTACACCACAGCAATTTGCCAATGATTACAACTTTTTATTTATAGAATGAATGACATTCTACTTTTACCACTTTACAGTTACATATAGTGTGGGGCAACTTCTCACTGACGTTATAGCAGCTATAAACATTCATTCCCTCACCAGCCTCTCTTTATTCTCTTTCTTGTAGTTAATAAGACAAAAAAAAATGCAGAAACTACAAAGTGTAAACTCATCATTCCTGCAGAAACTTAGTTACAGCTTTACTTCTGACACTTACAAAGAGTCTCCTGTCATACCAGTTACAGAAACATCTCCTTACAGAAAACACTGTAGAAACAGTAACGTATCAGCACGAGCGCATGAAACCTGTGATTTACTGCTGCACTTCGGAGCTGCTGTTATAGAACATTAATCAACACCTTCTGACCAATCAGAATCCAGAGCTCAGCAGTGCCGTGGGGTACGTGCTGTTGAGACAAATAAACACATGCATGCTTCAGATTGTTTAATGTTTTAACATTTTGAAGAAAGACCTGGTGCTTAAGGTGCTTTTAAAAAAAAAAAAAAAAAAAGAAAAATCAACATCCTGCTCTTTAAACGAAATATATTTCAGGCTACATAAAATGCCTGTTATTAATTAGAACATTTCAAGCATGCTATACTGCTTAGTGTAAATATATATCTCAGATAATTATGAAATCAATTCATCACTACTTGGACAATACGCAAAAGAAAAGAACCGGAAATAAATCTGGTGTTTGTGTGAACATTGCATCGCTATTTCTAAACAATAAGTTAGATAAAATGTTTTTAATAATACAGCAGAAATAAAGGAAATTATAGAAGTCCTAATTCAGTGATTCCCCAAATGCAGTATAGTAGTGCATGAAGAAATGTCATATATTAAAATCAAACATAGTTAAGGAAGGTCCAGTCAATAGACCTGTTTAAATTTGTTCTGGGCAAAACGTTGAAACTGTACAAATGCAAATTATTTACATCATCATAAATTCTCTTAATATCAGAAAAGACCAACACCTTTAGCGGGGGAAAAACCCAAAAGCTTTTCTACTGTTTTAAAAATACAGAATTCTCATGAGTCCATACTTCCTCACTGTAAGTGTTCCTCATTCCTTTCTTTGTGTCCTTTTCTTCTCCATTTTGACATTTTTGTCTTCAACCTTTCTTCCTTCATTAATTCCAACTACCATCTTTTTTATTCCTCTTCCTCATTCTTTACTTTCCTTCTTTTTCCTTCCCCATCGTTTCTTCTTCTTCTTCTTCAACATTAAATGACATTTCTCTCAGACAGCCTTCACTTCGGTTTCCTGTTCAACACACGCTAAAGAGCGCCACCTTGAGGCGTGACTGCTCATGTCACTGGGAATTAAGTAGTTTATGAATTTCAAAAGTAACAGCGTCCCAGGCGTTGAATCGTCCGTCACCTGCCGGACAACAAAGACATTCAGCACAACAAATCCAACCACATGTTCAGTAAAACCTGGAATTTTTGTTCTAAATGTGACTTGTGTGTCCTTTTAATAGAGAATTTCAAATATGTCATTTCTCATTTCTGGAACCTAATAACCGATGTGTTGTATTAGCATTCCTAAACTGAGAGCAATGATGGTAGAATGTTAAATGCTGTTGAAGACATTAATAGAAGCCTTACCTTTTCTTCCTCTGGCTGTGCTCATTGACCAGCAGTTTGCACATGCTCAGTGTCCACATTACTCTCTGAGGAATTATGGGTAATATTTTCACTCTTAGCTGTGGGCTTTTTAGCGACAGGAGGAGGAACTTTGGCTTTTGCATTTTGGGGATCAGCAGCGGGTTTGGATGTTTGAGAAACAGAATTCAACTCGGACACCAGCATCTTCCTCAGATCTGATTTGGATTCAGCAAATGGAGGAGATTTTTCTATCACCACTTTCTTTGGGCTTTTGGAGAAGATGAAGTTTGCCGTGGATGTCGGTGAGATGGCTCCTGCGGACAGCGGCGGGGAATGCAGCAGACTCAGGCGCTTCGATTGGTTGTCCGTAGACGCCATGGCAGCTGTTTTCAGACGAATGGCCTCCTGGAGACTCATGGAAGATGAAGGAATGCTAACTTGGGGCAGTTTTTGAACAGGATTGAGTTTAGGAGATGTGGGTATTAAAGTTTGGGGCTCTGGAAGTTTAACATCTTGCTCGGGAGGACTTTCCTTGTCTTCTATTTTACTGGAGTCATTTTGGATTACTTTTACATCATTGGCAACATGTCGTTCTTTTGGATCAGCAGCGGTTGGCGTAATTGATGGTTCAGGTGCTGCATTTTGGCTTTCCCGCCCTGTGTTCATTGGTTCAGGTTCAGCTTTGTCGGGTATTCGGGGTACTGATTCAGCAGACACAGACTCTTTGATCGGTTCAGTGATTGCTTGTTGAGTTTTTTGGTCTGTGATACTGACTTGGCTGTTGGACTGAAGTTTTACATCTGATGAAACCTGTTCAGCACTTCCAGACAGAACCTTTGGTTCAGCTTTGGTTAGTGGGTGTGATGGTGGAGTAGTGCCCTTATTCTCCTGAACGGTGGTAGTGGGTAGAGTGTCATCCTTTTGAGCTGTAGAAATTGGTGAAGGAAGATCAGGTGTAATCAAAATCAGAGATCTTCTTATTGGCTTTTGGGGCGCCTCTTGATTGGTCTGATGCTTTGGTTTTGGAAGTCCATCGGGAGTTTCAGATGGGCACACGTTGGTCCTGATTGACCTGAGACGAACGTTCTGTAATAAGGACGGTGTGACCATCGGGGTAGGACTTTCCTCTGTAGTTGCAACGGTGTGAGTGGATGGCTGAGACGGCTGTTTCTCCCGTTCTTCCGCTGTGACAGATTTGACTTCTCTCTTGATATCTATAGGTAATGGTGGCGGTGGAGGGACATTAACTGGTGTGTATGTGACTTGAGCATGCGTTGAGGATATTTCTGGTGGGCTCTGTTTTGGAGGAGTAGGGACCAGTGGAGGGATGAGTGGTGGAGGAGGAGGGATTGCTGGTGGAGGAGGGGTTCTTGATGTTGGAGAAGGTGGGATTGCTGTTGGAGGAGGTCGGATCATCGGTGGAGCAGGTGGGATCATTTGAGGAGGAGGTGGGATTTTCTGTGCTGCAGCTTCCACTAACGTTGAAGGCTGGGCATCCTGTGGCACTGGGGGCACTTTTAATAAAAACCTTAGAGAAGGTGGCATGGGAGGAGATGGAACATCTATTTCATCCTGTCCACATAGCGTATGTGGGGGGAGTACCTTTGTAGGAGGTGGAGGTGGTGGGAAAATAGGGTGTGGAGGGGGACATATGATATCATCAAAAGGTCCTTGAAACTGGGCAGATGCATCCTCTTTTAGAGGGTTAACATGGTCTGTTGGAGGCAAGGGAGGTATATGTTCGGGAGGTGGTGAAGGAGATGGGGACGAACGGACATGGGTAAGCCCGGGTAAAGGCAGAGGTTTGCCATAAGGAGGCTGAACATCAGCAGACATCTTTGTAGGAGCGGTTCCATACTGCATGTCTGATGCCATGGCTTGTTGAGTTTGCCTTTTAGGTGCTACTATATTGTCCTTCATTACATTTGTTGCTTGACTTGTTGCTGGTACTTTCCCTTCAGCCATCTGGATTGGAACTTCTATCGTCAGCCCTCTCTTTTGAGCCCAGCGCACAAAGTTGACAGGTCCTGGTCCACACAGTAGTTCAAAGGTGCGCTGATTGTGTGCCCATGTCTCAGGAGGAGGTGGAGGTGGAGCTATAACTTTGGGAGGATCCGGAACGTCAAGTAGCGCCATAAGAGTCGTCACAGCTGGTGAAGCAACCACACCGTTAGCGGTTAGACTTTTAATAGATGGTAGGAAATGTTTGAGATTATTCTGGTGACTCGTTCCATTAGTGCGTGAATAGGGAGTGTTGCCTGTATGCATTTGAAGGCCTTTCTTTAACTGTAATTCTGCTAACACTGCTCTCTGGCTGGTCAAGTTCTCTTTAGATGGAACAGCTACGTTGCCATTTTGACTTGTATAGACACTGTAGGGAGATTCGACTTTCTGAGACGCGTTTTTGAGAGATTTATGCTCAGCAGTGGTTCTTGCATACGTACGGGAATGCAGCGAGTATGAACGACTTGGCGGTGGCGGTGGTTTCTTGCTCTTTTTCATCACTGATAGGCTGCGATTAAAAGAACCTATGGGTCCCGACTTCTTATAAGATTCCTCTTGTTGGTTGTTACCATTTAACTGCACAGGCTTAAAAAGGGTATTTTGGGCAACAGGATTATCTTTCACCATAGGAGGTCCATCAGTGTCCTCTGCCTGACTTGATCTGCTGGCCACTCGAGGAGTGCTGCTGCTAGAAATGGTGGAAGAATCCGAGACCAATGTCTCAGATGATCCTGAGCAGCTCCAGCCAGAGCACTCTGAGAGTGTGGCAGTCCGATGGGTGGAAGCCCGAGAAGAGAGACGTGAGGACATCAGTGATGGAGCTCGTGAGGAGAGCCGTGAAGATGCCCGGGATGAGGCTCTTGATGGAGCCGGGCTAGCCGATGCCAAGCTGCTCTTGCTCACCATTCGAACGCTACTGCGACTTCTGTTGCGGCTCAGTTCAACCACGTCCACAGACGGAGGCAGTATCGCATTTGGGATGATCTTGGACATGTATGTGGCCTCGGGAGAGACATACATCACTGGACTAGATGAAGAGTTGCCTGAAGTGGTCATCCAGGGAACAGCCAGTGAATTTGTCCTCTGTGGATCAAACGACTGGGGTAACAGGTGCTGAAGCAGAGAGAGGTCAACCTGCTGTCCTTCCTGTGGAGGGAGCTGTGGTTTATCCTCCGTTACTGACTGAGGACTGTTCATGTTCTGCACGTGCCTTACTGCTCCATCTGGGATCGAGGCAATGGATATGCTATCCAGAGTGGGAATGACCGTCGAAATGCTCACACCTCCATTGGATAGCTGAGCGTCAGTGAACTGGGAAGCTGTCCACGCAGCTCGGTCAAGCCCTTGAGTTAGGAAGTTATTCAGAATGTGTATTAGTAAGACTAAAATACACAATTAATTTTGAATCTTAAAGCTGTGTGCTTAAATAAGAAAGCATACCCAGTTCTTTCTGTACATGTCTTGGTATTCCTGTGACCATACCAGCCTTTTTCCCCTTTGATTTACTCTTCTTATGTTTCTTGTCCTCTTTCAGTGGCCTGAAGGTGGAGCCTGCATGCAAGGGAACAACAAGAAGATAAACACTACTGAGCCAAGGGCTGAGTTAAACTCTAACGTTGAGTTAAGTTTACACTCTGCAGTACTCTCTTTGGTGTAATAAACTACGATAAAATTAAGTCATTCTTGTACACAAGACTGTCTCATGTGTCAATGTTGAAATCTAGGCTGAAAACGTATTTGTTTAGCCAAGCCTTTTGTTATTATTGTTAGCCTTCTACTAGGTAAAGGAACAGAACTGGGGGGTTCTCAGGCATAGAATGTTTTGGTAAACTGGGATGTTTGGATGCTGTCGGCACCCACTCTCACACGTTCACTCAGGTGTGTTGACGGTGGAGCGGCTGGCCGCTTTATGTCCCAGGGCGCCCTCATGTCTGTGTTACCTTTTGGCTCTGCCTTTTACTTATGCTGACATAGCTAGCCCTGCCGGAGTTATTGTTTTCACTCAACACATGATATAATCTATGAGCATACCTATCAATCTGCTTTTCTCTCGCTCTTCTCTCTCTCTCCATCCCTCCCTCCCTCTCTCTCCCTCTCTCTCTGTGTTGAGCTGCACATGCTACTCCTGAGATACCAGTGATCCTGACCCCTTCTGCCTGACCCATTCCGGTGTCCTAATCCTGGTTGGAGTCATCACTTGGAAACCACTTGCTCCTGTTGAGGATGGCACCATATGAACTGCCTCAACACACACCTAGAACTGTGAAGACAGCATTGGACTGCTGTTGACATGAGCGGTTCTGCTACAATGGCATAGGACTCAAATCACCACCAACAGTCTTAGACTCAAATCTTGACCCTATTACGGAAGTGTTTTAGCTGTAATTGCACTATAGAGCGCCACATAGATGAGGATGGGATCCTTTTTGAGTCTGGTTCCTCTCAAGGTTTCTTCTTCTTGTCGTCTAAGGGAGTTTTTCCTCGTCACCGTCGCCAATGGCTCATTAGGGATATATATATGGATACATTTATAAGTTTATATTCAGTATTTATATACTTCTGTGAATCTGCTTTGTGACAATGTCAGTTGTTAGAAGCGCTACACAAAAAAAATTGAATTGAATTGAATTGTACCTTGGCGTGTGAGTCCGGAACGTGAAGACTGATAGGAAGTGATGGAACGTGTGGAGATGGTATCAGCAGTACTTTGAAACTCGCACATCCTCAGTTCACTGAAGCTCATATCGTCATCTGTGCAAGCCGTCACTGTTGACTGCATGGAAAAAGATGATGTCCACATAAGCGAACCTATTAAAACTAATGAATGGTGATGTTTTCGTGCATGTACAGTGGCTTTAGAAAGTATTCAGACCCCCTTCAATTTTTTCAGTTTTCTTATGTTGCAGCCTGATGCTACAATCATTTAAAAAAATTCCACATTAACCTACACTCAGCACCCCATAATAACAAAGTGAAAACAGAATTTTAGACAAATTTGTAAATTTATCAAAAAGAAAAAACTGAAATATCACATTTCAGAATCACATATCAGAAGGGGGTCTGAATACTTTCTGAAGCCACTGTATTTCTAATAACCCGGTGTTTTTGAGCTACCTGTCAATAATGTACTTACAATGACGCTCTGGTCATCCTGATAGTCCACACCATTTCTGTTTTCTGGAGAGTACAAGAAAATGTTATTAATATAATCTAAAATAAAAAAGGCTGACTTGTAGTGCAACATGAGACATTTTTAATATATAGTTTAGCATTTTCAGTTCCCCATCACGCTTTCACGTTCTCTTAAAATTATTCAAGTTTAATTGCTTTATGTGGACGTACCATCTTGCTGTAGGAGTTTCAGACCTTCCTGAGCCTCCGTGTGCAGATCCTGTACATACTTTGGTCGACTTCCCTCAATAAACACATTCTCTTGGAAGTGCTGTAGAGGACATGATGTCTCACCTTCTACTTTAGGGGCTACAGAGAGGAACACAGAGAGGGAGAGGGGGAGAGAGGGGGGATAGAGTGGGGGGATGGGGGGGCAGGACGAGAGAGGGGGGGGAAGACAGACAGACAGGAAGAGAGAGAGTATTAAAACCTTTTCTCAATTGTGAAGGGCATTCTTTAACATTTGTGTGTTATGTGCTGTGTCTTAGAATGCTAGAAAATGATTTGTATAATAGTCCTAATTCTAGTCACTGAAGATGATTATGACATGTCAATAACAGATTTCCCTCCAAGATCATAACAGTTAGAGTAAATTCAGTATTCCTTGCTCATTAGGGATATGTATAGATACATTTATAGATTCATAAGTTTATATTCAGAATTTATATACTTCAGTGAAGCTGCTTTGTGAAAATGTCTGTTGTTAAAAGCGCTATGCAAAAAAAATTGAATTGAACTGAATTGAATCTTTAACACTTATGCATATATAAATATTATAATTCTGAAATATATAGCTGTATTATTTGGAATTTATATAGCTAGAAAAAAAACCCTGAACAATAACTTCATAACTCAAAAGGTACAGCAGTGGATTTACCATCTCACTTATCTTCTACAATTGTATTATTGTATTTCTGTCACTAAAGCTACAAACCCATACAGTCCTTAAAGGGAATAGAAACTCTTGGCACCTTTTTCGGCTTGTTGAATAAATAACAACCTTAACCTCCACTAGAGGGCAAAACTGAATCACAAATTGTCCTAAAATGAGGCGTCTTCTCAGACACTACTGATAGGAGAGTCATTAGTTTTTTGTGTAAAACACAAGCACTTTTTGCAGTAGTGTGGTGTAAAAGCTGTAGTGTGGTTTAAACACTTCAGATGCTTTCAGCGTATTTGAGTTGTACACATGTCCTAATGAACAGGAAGTGACTCAGCACCTACGAGAAGCTTAAACAACAATTTCACCATTGTAAAAGTTGATACGGTTTGGGTTCAAAGCTTCAATATAATATTTTTTAATTGAACATGTTAACAGGAATGACTCAGAGCCTTCAGTAGTTTATCACAACATATTAAGAAATGCCATCTTCTTTAAAAAAAAACCTAAAGGAAATACGGTTTAAAAACATCACTGTTTAATCCACAATCACCGTCAAGACATTTGGCATCTCCTTTAATTTTCCTCTGGAGCTATGAAGCTAATGTAGCTAACAAGGAGTGCGTCTAAATTTCTGGGTTCATGTTCTCATTACAGAAGCTGCTCAGGGCTCGGCTCTTGGTCCACTCTTGTTCTCCAAACAAACCGAGTCACTGAGCTCACTGAGCGAATCGCATTGTTTTTATTCCTCATTGTTACTCCGACGACCAACAGCCTTACTTCTGTCTTCCTCACAGGCCTTCCTGACCTCACTTCCTGGAGACTAAATCATCTGAAACTCTACCTCAACAAAACACAGAACTGTTTGTTCTACCAGCTCACACTGATATGTAGCCAAATGGCTACATGTTAAATGTGTGTAAATGTGTTAATTTTATGCTCATAGGTGTAAAAATTAAATTACTCCTGTGTGCGTCTCTTTCCCGGTGTCTCTCTCCTTGTGTGAGTGACTGTGTGTGTGTGTGTGTGTCTCTCTCCCTCCCCCTCCCCCGCTCTCCCCCTCTCTCCCTCCCCCCTCCCC
>JAQQZX010000039.1:28938694-28948694 GCA_030068355.1 Notoglanidium maculatum
CTTTGTCAAGTTTATTGAATGACAAGGATCAGCAAGAACATTTTATGATGCATTAATTTATACATTAATAGATAATAGAAAAAAATATGAGTAATATGGCAAAAAAAAGAAACCCCTTAAACGCCCATGAGTCATCAGAAGGTCCAGAATTACACCTCTCACACTTATTCCTTCACAACTGTGTTATTAGTTAAACTTTAGATACTGAACAACGTATGCTAAGATCATTTAAAAAATGGCTCTTCAGACCAAAGAGAGAAAACACACCTAAACACAGATTCTGCTTATTCTGCTAGACCTGCCAACCCTGAAATGGAGTATGTTATTCATCTGCTGCTCCAGCTGTTTAAACCCATGTGACCAGCACAGGAGGCTTTACAATCACCTTCTAATTATCATTATCATTAAAATTATTTTGTAGAGTTTTAGATTTGATGCTTTGTTGTAGGACAAATTCATCTTCTTTAATCGAAATATTTGGTCTTATTTTCTTTGTCAAAATTTACTGGTGACTAAAACTGGACCACCATCTCATAAATCTAATGAACTGATATTATCTATAGGCATGTGGAGTGTTAGCTAAATCGAACACATTGATTTTATTTTACATTAAATATCTCAAAACAGTCCTCATTTACCGTGACAGAAATCAAGGATGCCATGTCAAGTGGACAAATCAAGACAAGAGCACCTAACCTAAGGCGAGAGTTAGAAGGATCTGTTGTTTTTACCAAAGAAATCAGAAGACTGCTTTTTTCTATTTTTGCATGATAACTCATAGCTACATAATCAGAGTTAAATACAGAGTTCCTTTGTAAAATACAAAAATGTTGGCAAAGAATATAAAATCCAGATCCTCTTTTACCATTTTTGCAAATATGGCCTTTTACACTCCTCCCAATACAGTAAGAATCATGTGTCTGGTATGTGTCGGTTTACTCAGGAGTGTATTGTACTACAAGCTGGGAATGTGATGTTTCACATCAGTGAGTTGTTTACGATTTCCATTTTAGTAGCTTGACTTTTGGCTATTTTCTTTTCGTGATGTCACATGCAACAGGTCCCCTGAATGTGAAGCCTAGATAGAAGGTGACGTTTTCATTTCCGGCAGGCACTGAACTTTCATGAAGGGGATGAATGGAAAACTTTCCCTTTTTAAGACCCTCAAGGTATACGCTTCCATCTTCTGTCCAGCCGTTTACACGCATAAGCTCTCTAGAAATTTCTGGTGTTTTCCACACTCCCCCTTCAAGCCATTTTTGACGCTTTTCTGACACAGAGGAAAATTTTCTGATCGTTTCAATTTTATTCTTGTGGACAAACTTCTCATAGGCAGATCCTTTTCCCAGGTAGAAGTGGGTGTAAATCCGTCTCCTTCTGGCAGGGATATCCTTCATTTTGCTCTTGTATGTTTGTTGGAGGAATTTGACAGCAGTAAGGATTGTTTTATATTTGTCCTCTTTTTCTTGATCACCATCAAATTTTTCTGGCCAAAACAGTAGTGTGCACAGAAACAGGACACATGATGGGCATTTTGATTTGTCTTTAAGAAATGGTTGGCTGAGCTTCTGCAGATCTTTGAGGACAGCCAGGCTAGGTGACCCAGGAGAGATTGCACTTAGGGCAAAATGTGATGCTATGTAGTTCGCAAAATCCAGTTGATCCATTCTGGCACCCTTTGGATGCAGTGAAATTATATTCTCCAAAGTTTTGTCTTGGTCTTTCTTTTTCTGGTCAAGGATGGAGAAGATTGTTGTAATGTTTCCTCCACCAAGCCGGTAGATAGCCATGCGTTTACTGAAGTCAGTCATGTTATCTAAATGAAGCTGCCAGTTGCTGGGTGTATTGCTGGTTGAGACCTCGCAGAAGAACTTGCCATAAACAGAGGACTTGGCAGCCAACCAACGTTTGGGGCAACGTATTGTCAGCTCTGAGGTTTTTGAGGTTTCCTCCTCATCTGTATCTAGGTTCTGGAAATAATTCAGTTCTTCTGATATCCACTCCAAAGCCTTTTGCATTGCGGGCTGAAGGCCTTTGAGATTGTAGTGAAAGTGTTCCCATGGTGCTTCAGTTTCTTTGGGAATGTGTTCTGTACACAAGTACTTGTGTAATTCAGAATGAACCCCAGGTTCTTTTGAGAAAACATCAAGTGAAGAAATTAGCTCCAACAAGCTACACCCTACTTCTACAACTCCAACGAATCCGGACTTGTTCATGGTCTCCGTTTCTCCGACAGCTACAGACTGACATTTTTGGAAACATCCAATGGCTTTAAGAGCTGTTTCAATGGCATCTGCTGTGGACTCTGGTGTTTTCTGAGAATTTTCCATTGCTTTGCATTTTGTCATGAACCATCTTCTGTACACCTGACCTTTTGTGTCAAGAATGTAGGAGTTTTTAGGCATTTTTTTTGCTGCAATTTCTGCCCAACGTTCTGCCTCCTCAAATCTTTCATGCCAGTAAAAGAGACGAGCTACTTGTTGAGCAAAAAATGCATCCTCATTGAATCTTTTGTATGCCTCGTGTAGAAGCTCAAAGGCAATTTCTGGCTTTTCACGTCGTCTCACATGTTCAATGAGGGGTGAGAAAGAAGTGTCTGTTTTGTCACCTCTGCTCATTTTATAGCGTCTTATGAACAATTCACGAAGGAACGTCCTGTACTCTTCTCCCCCAAATCTGTGATTAAAAAGTACATCGTTTCTGAGAAGTTCAAGTGCAAGTTCACTTTGATGTTTGTCTCCCAAAAGCTGATGGAGAATTTCCTTTGCCACCACTTGGTGGATGATTCTGATTGACTTGATGTGTGTCCTTTCATCTCTTAAATGTATAAAGACCAATTTAGCCTGCTCACTCAGAGAATTCTCAAATACATGTTGTTGAAATCTTTCTCCCCAGATAGAGAGCTGGAGTTGAAGGTGGGCTTCACAATGTGACTGAGAAATGTAAGAGTTCTCCACATAGGTGTTGAGCAGAGCTACGAATCGAATCAGCTGGGCGTCACCAGATGTGAGAACAATGCCCTGTAATAAATGCTCTACAACATTTTTCACATATTCATGTTTAAATTCTTCACTCATTAAGACAAATGTCAGAATGAACTCTGGCTGGAACTGTTGCTCGAGATTTTGTCGTTTTCCTTCAAATTGTCTTTTTTCCTTTTCTGAAAGTTTGTGAGTCACAGAGACACTCAGTAAAGGTGACTGTCTCGACATTTCCTCTGGATTGTGGCATCTTCTACAACTGAGGAGAATGAAGCACGGTATTCCACTTGCAATTTTCTTTGTGTTGATGGCTGTTTCTAATTCATGCTTTAACTCTTCTAAATATTCCCTCTCACAATCATCAACATGTAAAAGAACAGGGAGACATTTCTGTGGATCTTTTTCCTCATATTCCTGAAGCATCACAGCATGTTTTGAAACTGTGCCAACGTTTGAATTTTTCACAACTGCACACCTTAGATCCAATCTGTACTTCCACAGAACCTGCCTTGCCACTGTGCTCCCTCCACTGCCAGGATGATGGTATATGTTGATGCATTTGACAGGCATCTGGTCTGAACTCCCTTTAAGGGAGTCCTTCAGAAGTTTAATCACCTCATGATAGGCATCTCTTTGAATCAATTCTCCAGCTTCTCCAACTTCTGCAAGCCATAAGTTCTCCCATGTCACTTTTCCTCCTCTATAAAAGTCTCTCTCTATTTCTTCTTTCTTTGACTTAATGTCCTCTGCGCTGTCTTCACACTGATTCACACCTAAAATCTCCAAAGAGGACATTGTCTCCTCATCACGTATCAGGAGATGGCATTTTGCTTTGACAGACACAGGTAAGAGCTTCTTCACACAAGTGTTGGGGCCCTGGATTTGCTGCAGAGTTGCATTAACATGGCTCATATTCAAGCCTACTACACTCGAATTGTTCACTGCTTCCTTTTCACAGAATTCAAGAGCAAAGGTTTGCCATTTCTGAAAGTTTCCTTCTGAATCGGAGATGCATATAATGTCTTCATGACCTTGCATGTCAGTGAAAAACTCTTCGAACGTCTTCAGCAGAGGTGTGTCAACTGGAGATGTGAGGAGGAAGATCACAAGGAAGGTTCCTTTGGGTAAGACATCCTTGCAGATGACTGATACACAATCCTTTAGGAAAGTTCTCCTTGTTCTACACCATGTATTCTCATCACAAGGAGTCTCATTCCGACTGAAATCTTTTCGTCCATTACAAAATATCCAACTTGGTTGTTCAAACAAATGTAGATGACTCACAAATTCTCTCATGTTCTTGTCACTTGGAATTTTGTAGTTTTGCATGAAGTGAAGGTTCACTGCATGGTGATTAACATATTCGTGGCATAATCCAGACACCCTGGAATCTGGATCAAAATCAAACACACAGAATAACTTCATGTTCAATAAAAAATCTGCATGCTTTAGATCTTCCCCTGAAAACCCGTTTGTAACAAGTATGTACCATTTATCCTTTTCTATTTGTTTCTTCCCACTTGTTATAAGCATGATGAGTTTTCTTTCAAGATCTTGGCAGAGTTCTGGACTTGTGAAACTATGTGATTTCTCTGCTACCTCTCTTTGTGTATCTCTGCTAAGAACTCCTTGGAAAAATCTATTTACATCATCAACTGGTTCTGTTTTGGCACCAACTCTGCGATATATTGTTTCCTTTTCAAACTCAATTTTATTAGCCTTCTCTCTGAACTTTGGCAAGCAGACAGAGAACACCTTATTTCTCACAATACTTATTGAAGGTTCAACATCAAATTCAACCACGTAGTGAAGTTCTTTCCTGTTGGGCTCAATTACCAGAATGAACACAGGAGGTCTTACACATAGCCGTATGAGCTCACGATCGCTTTTAAAACACCTCTCAATGTAATCCAGTGCATCAGTATACATGTCTCTTTCACTAATGGGAATGCCAATGATTTCACCGTGTACATAGCCAGAACCATCTCTGCTGTCCATTACACCGAAGTGTATCGTGCCATTTGTTCTCATGTTCATGCATCCTGTGGCAAATTGAAGGACTTCACATGCCAGCTTGGCTTTAAGTCTTTGAGGATCTAAAGTCGCAGCTGTATTGAATGACTTGTATTCATGGCATGGAGTTATGAGATCAATGACCCCTGTTTCAGGCTGAAGAACATCATGCTTTACATATGTGTAGTCAGTGCCCGGTTTGCCAAAAGGTCGTGGCTTTGAATCTCTCTTGATCGTTGTAGCACCTTGTTTCATCTGTTCTTCTTTCTGGGAATTGCTGGCTGTTGGAAGGTCCTGGATGAACGATTTTCCTTGGGCTGTGTTTTCAGCAGCTTTTTCAGGTGCATTATTCTTCTGCTTGTCAGCTTTTTGAGTCTTAACTAACTCACATCTACTCTCTATTATGAAAAGTGCAGGACCAGATTTCATTCCAGTCTCTGTTTTCAAAAATTGCTCTGTGATTTTAAGAAGGATTTTGCCATTTACTTCCTGTTCATGGAGCGTATTAATGTAATCATCTTTAATTCCTATTGAAGCCAACCATGAGCTGACCATGGACTCTGTCCATTGTTCAATTGGAGTGCTCTGGTATTTTTCTATACAGGGAAAAAGAAAACAAAACTTTCTGACAAATGCAAATTTCAAGTTATGACTAGATAGAGACCCATGCAATATATTAAATAAAATTCATATACATGTTGAAATACTTGCCCATTATTTCTTCTCTTTAATCAGCGTCTTCACTTTCTTTCAATTCAAGGCATCTAAAGAAGATAGATACAGTTACAGGTTTCAGAGACAGTTGATATTTTAAGGACTTCAAGCATTACTTAAAAAATAGCTTTTCTCTATCAATTTCCCCTTACTGCATGCATTCTAAGATTTAACATACATTTTGTATAAGCATTGTGAATGGCACGTTTTAAATTTTCTTGCCTTTTTATTAATTTCACCAATCAAAAACTGGTAATTACTGGCTAATGCAAACATTGATGTAGAGTACTTCAAAGATAGAATGTATTACATTTCCTCATGTATTACATATCCATATATGCCAAGCCTATTTTTTGTATTGTATTGAAAATGCAGACCCCAAATCTATTATGATGAGTAATGTATCATCTACACATTCAATATATGTTACTGTAGATAGCAGAAGCAGGAGATTATGTAGGCTATAAAGCACATATTTAAGGCCCTTTGGGTTCAGGGAAAAAACTATTATTTTAATACTGTTTCATCACTTGGTTTGAAAACTAAAAAATCATGAATCACATGATATATTTCTGAAATCTGCAATATGTTGATTTATTTGTGAAGGAAAACATTTTTAATCATTTGTTATTATTCTACTAAAGGCTACGCTGTCTAGGCAAAAACATAGCCTACTGTTTTATGAAAACTGATTGAAAGACAGTTTTTAATAGTGTTTGATAGTTTGGAAGCATTTCTTCATTTGTTTAGGCTTTTACAGTGCCTCCTGAAAGTATTCACCCCAGTGATTATTTCTCTTTTTGTTGTAACATCACTTTTAGGCACATCATATTGGGATTTTTTCCTGTTCCTTTGGAAGTGACTGTGACGATGGAACTGCAGGCTTATAGCAAGCGCTCCTCAATGCAAAGGACAGCTCCCGGCCCTATTTTGGAGGACTGGAGCAGTTTTTATCTACCCTCCATGAGACAACGAGGGAGAATAAAAGGGAGCAAGTGGCAACCAGAGGTGAGTCAGCATGCAGAGTGGAATAACACATACTCCCTTTATGTTTATTCACCCCCTCAGTGGCAATTGTCCTTTTGCAGTGATTACAGCTTTGAGCTGTTTCACATATGTCTCTATGAAATTTGCATAAACATTTTCAGGTTCGTTTTTCTTCCATTCTTCAATGCAGATTTTCTCTAACTTTGAAAAATTCAATGAAGAATTTGCTGAACAGTATCAGGTAAGCAGGTGGGCAGCAGATGTAAATGAAGGGGAATTTTATTTAAAAGGCAGGCAAACAAAGTCCAAACATGTGAGGCAAAGGCAAATCAGAACTGAACCATGGAGCAATGGAAGAATCACGTGGACAGCACGTAGACAGCCAGGTGCGTGTGCATCGCTTACCTGGCGAAGAGATGACACCAGGATACACTATGGGAAGAAGGCAAGCTGGGACCTACACAATATCAAGTAAATGAAAAGCTACAATTTTATGGCTGATCAGTGCAAATTTTCACAGAAAATGAAGATGGCTGAGTGAAACAGGTCTTCCTCAAAAATTTGCTTGTATTTTGCTCTATCCATTTTGCCTGTGATGGCACATGATGACAACAAGATTTATAGTTTTTACTGCTGAAAGCAACCTTATAGCATGATGCTACCATCACTGTGCTTGATCACCAAAATGGTGTTATCTGGGTATTGGGCTCTATTTGATCTGCACCAAACATTATGCTTTGCTTTTAGACCAAATGGCTCAGCTTTTGTCTCCTCAGGGCACAAAATCCTTTTCCAAAAGCTCTCAAATTTTATAACATGGCTTTTCTCGGGAGTGGCTTCCTTCTGGCTGCTTTCTCATAGAGGCCGGAACAATGAAGAGCTGATGATGTTAAGGAAATGCAGTACATTCTGTATGTAAGTAGTTATGTACTGTGTACACACACATAGGTATGCATACACAGGCAGACAAAAATTTAAAAAGTAAAAAGACACTGGCTGCAGCCTGACATACGTAAAAAGGCAACTGCAATGACAGCTAGATAACTAGGTAAAATCGTGCAGTGCATTCAGCAAAGGCGGCCCTAAGAAAAAGTAACCATGGAAAAGAATTTTTTTTTGGCATAAAATTTCAGTCATGTGCAGTCTCCCCATGCCCTCTGACAATGCCCACCATGCTTAACTTCAGAACGAAGGTAGTCTCATGAAAGCAAATGTCATTGAAATCCACTCAACGCAATACCAAGATTATGATTTTGAAAATAAATACAGAGTTAATAAAATTTTTCGACTCGTCTCCCACTTCAGGAGCACAAGCAAATGCAGAGCAGGGGTTTTAGATTAGGATTGTTGAGCTTAGCTATAGTACTAATCTTATAGTACTAATCTGGTACTCATCTTAATGGATATTTCTGTTTTATTCTAATGGAACTAATTATTTTCCAGGCTTTTGCAAAATGAATTGTGGTGTGACACATTTTTTTTCTGTTTAACAATGTAATATATGGTTACAAAAATGTTGTTGTAGTTTTCAACAAATTAAACACAAATTTAGGAATTTTTAAAGTTATTTGAAAATGTATAATAATGTTCAAAATTGGTCTGCCACCAACTTACAAGTCAAAACAAGTGTACAGCTCTGCAGTTTCTATATTCTCCCCTCGACTTAAATCAATAATCCTGAAGGCAGTACGGTGCTTTGGGTGGAGCAAGCCCAAAATCTGGGCGTTTCTTATGTAAATACTGGCTATGCATGTCACCCTGCACCTGCTCTACCTGGCTTAGATTACAATTCTCTTGAGGCAGCGCTTACAGACAATATGGCAGACACACTCTTGCGCTCTGAATCACCTGACTACAAATCACATACAGGTGCAACTAGTCAACACAAAGAATGTTATCCTGCAATCCTCTGTAGCTCTGTAGCTCATAAGCCTTAGGGTGCGGTTTTTATTCTGCGTTTCCGTGAGATCTGTTGCACTATTGGACACTGTTAGAGGAGGGTGGAGGAGGGTTACAGGGCTTAAGGTGTCATTTTTCACAGCAGCACCGTGCGTTCACAGCCAACTTTCGTTTGCTCAAAATTGAAAGTTACAGCATCCAGTTTCCCAATTGCAGTACAGTTTGTAGATACTGTGGTAAAGTTTCACATTCGCGTAGCCTATTTGGATATCTGACTGAAACAGCTTTCAAAAAATAATGAGAGATGTAAATTATTTTTTATTCATGACCAAGGCAACCAGTTAGGCTACAACATGTTTTTTTTTAACTGATGCATTTTACACACATATACATACACGCACAAACACACACACCACACTATATATATATATATATATATTGGGTTAGGGTTATATGAAACATGCATATAGACTAGTATGAAATATATTCACACACATGTGAAATGTTCATACAGATACAAGTGAAACAGACTCTTATGTAACAAACATAACACTCATGCATGCTTCAGCATGAAACTTTAACTATGAAAAATTCTTATAGGATGAGTGAAGCTTTCCACACATGTATGTGTGTGAGAACATTTCACTATAACAGGAAATCATTTCACTATATTAGGAAGGAGTCCTTCCAATCGTCTAACAAAAGTCTGAAATATTGTCTGAAATATTTCCTTAACCACCCCTCATATATATATGTGTGTGTGTGTGTGTGTAATTTCATTTGTTAATCATCAACTGATGCAACTTGATCAAAAAGAACTTAATTAAAATCGTTCTTTATGTTAAGTGAATGGAAGTCTTACTTGTAAATGGTGGAGTTAAAGAAGTTGAAGTGGCCTCTGTCTAGAGTGAAGTGCTGAGACTCTTCCTGCAATCCTCTGTATCTCTGTTCCAAACACGGGCTATATTCATAAGCCTTAGGGTGCGGTTTTTATTCTGCGCTTCTGTGAGATCTGTTGCACTATTGGACACTGTTAGAGGAGGGTGGAGGAGGGTTACAGGGCTTAAGGTGTCATTTTTCACAGCAGCACCGTGCGTTCACAGCCAACTTTCGTTTGCTCAAAATTGAAAGTTACAGCATCCAGTTTCCCAATTGCAGTACAGTTTGTAGATACTGTGGTAGTTAAAGTTTCACATTCGCATAGCCTATTCGGATATCT
This sequence comes from Notoglanidium maculatum, assembly GCA_030068355.1. Classification (NCBI taxonomy): domain Eukaryota; kingdom Metazoa; phylum Chordata; class Actinopteri; order Siluriformes; family Auchenoglanididae; genus Notoglanidium; species Notoglanidium maculatum. Next base: position 28,948,508 of record JAQQZX010000039.1, read on the forward strand.
GACTGAAACAGCTTTCAAAAAATAATATGAGATGTAAATAATCTTTTTATTCATAACCAAGGCAATCAGTTAGGCTACATGTTTTTTCTTTTAACTGATGCATTTTAAATGCATTTTATTCTGCGAGAGAATGGGATTGTGGAAGTGAGCAAATCAAGGCCTTTGGGGTTTCATGTAAGCTACGATA